>JAGSMT010001282.1:0-14815 GCA_029286875.1 Lamproptera curius | reverse complement strand
GTCATTTCTCCTATTTAAATATAGCGCTCCGTATAAGCCCATATAACTGTATGCATTGACGATTCAATACGTGTGTTCTTTCGGTAAATTATCAACATGTACTTAGCGATTTATTTTGATCAAAGATTCTATCTGTTGGTTAAATATATTCCCGATATAATCGATCATAAATGGACATCCCAGGATTTTAATAATTTGCGTTTACGCGGTACACTGTCTACTAAACATGCCGATTTGTTTCGATTACGAGTCATTTCTGCTATTTTAATATAGCGCTCTTATAAGCCCATATAACGGAAACATTGACGGTTCATGACTTGTGTTTTGGTAAATTGTCATCCTATCTTGCCGATTTCTTTTGATAAAGATTCTTATCTGTAGTTAAATATTCCTCGATATAATCGTTCATAAAAGACATCCCAGGATTATCATTATTGCATTTCGCGGTACACTGTCTACTAAATATGCCGATTGGTTTCGATTACGAGTCTTTTGCTATTTAAAATATCGCTCCTATAAGCTCTATAACGGTGTGCATTGACGGTTCAATACGTGTTTCTTTCGGCAAATTATCAACATGTACTTCCGACTTCTTGATCAAGATTCAATCTGTTGTTTAAATATATCCCTCGATATAATCGGTTCATAAATGGACATCCCAGGTTTAAAAACTTGCGTTATAGCGGTACACTGTCTACTCAAACAGCTGATTTGTTTCGATTACGAGTCATTTCCTATTTAAAATAGACTTCGTATACCCATATAACTGATGCATTGACCGAGATTCATACTGTTGTATAAATATATCCCGATATATTCGATCATTAACGGACATCCCAAGATTTTAAAAACTCTGTAAGCGGTACACTGTCTACTCAAACATGCGATTTGTTTCGATTACGAGTCATTTCTGCTATTTAAATATAGCGCTCCGTATAAGCCCATATAACTATTAGCCTTGACATTCAATGCTTGAGTTCTTTCGGTAAATTATCAACATGAACTTTGCTTCTTTTGATCAAGATTCATATCTGTTGTTTAAATATATCCTCGACATATTCGATCATAAATGGACATCCCAGATTTTCATAATTGCGTTTAAGCGGTACACGTCTACCGAACATACCGATTTGTTTCGATTACGAGTCATTTATGTGTTTAAAATATAGTGCTCCGTATAGCCCTACAAAGGTATGCATTGACGGTTTCATACGTGTGCTCTTTCGGTAAACTATCAAATGTACTTGCCGACTTCTTTTGATCCAAGATTCATATCTGTTGTTTAAATATATCCCTCGATATAATCGTTCATAAATGGACATCCCAGGATTAAAATTGCGTTATAGCGGTACCTTACTCAAACATGCCGATTTGTTTCGATTACGAGTCATTTCTGCTATTTAAAATAGCACTCCGTATAAGCCCAGATAACTGTATGATTGACCAGAATTCATATCTGTTGTTTAAATATAACCCTCGATATATTCAATCATTAACGGACTTCCAAAGTTTTAAAAACTGCGTTGGCTTTCCTGTCTATAAACATGCCGTTTGTTTTGATTGATCATTTCTCCTATTTAAATTGCCTTCCTGTAACCCCCTTCTTCCATTGACGATTCAATACAATTATTCTTTCGGTAAATTATAACATGTACTTGCCAATTTATTTTGATCAAAGATTCATATCTTTGGTTTAATTTCCCCCAATTAATCGATCATAAATGGACATCCCAGTTTAAAAATTCGTTTAAGGGTACACTGTCTACTCAAACATGCCGATTTGTTTTCGATTACAGTCATTTTGCTGTTTAAAAATAGCACTCCGTATAAACCCATATAACTGTTATCCGTGACGTTTCAGTACTGTGTTTTTCGGTAAAATTATCCAACATTCTTGCCCGGCTTCTTTTGATCAAGATTCATATCTGTTGTTTTAAATATATCCCTCGATATATTTGATCCCAAATGAACATCCAGGATTTTCATAATTGCGTTTACCGCGGTAAATATCTCTTAAACGTTTGTTTTCGATTAATCATTTTGCTTTTAAATATGGCTCCGGGGCCATATAACGGAATCCATTGACGGTTCAATACGTTGTTCTTTCGGTTTTCAACATGTCCCGCCAAACTTCGGTCAAGATTCATATCTAATTTAATAATAATAAACTCATTTAATCAGTCCAGCGGAAAAAAATATATCATACATATCTTATATATAAAACAAAAAAATTCAAAAGAAAAAAAAAGTTGCCTTAAAATTTACAAAAATTTGTTTGCCTTTAGACCAATAAGGTTTCCAACTCCGCAATTTGGCTATGACCAACGCTGGTATTTCTGCCAAACACCTTAACTGGAACTTCAATTTTTAAAAAAAATACTGTAGCGACCTTGAACTCATTAACGTGAAATAAAAAACAAAAAAAAAAAAAAATGGCTAACAAAATAAATCTAGATGTTTAAATGAGAATAACAAAAAAAACGAAAATAAAAAAGTACTGAACATAATAAAAGTACTGCACATGGAAAAAAAAAAAAAAAAAAAAACACATTGGCAATATTGAAATCCGGCAGGCGGGTTTGATCCCAAAAAAAGAAAAAAAAAGACAATAATACCAATATTAGGTTACAAAATTAGGATTTACAAAAGAAAAAAAATTTAAATAAATAAATTATAAAAAAAAAAAAATAGTAGAAACATCCTCAGGTTACAAAGGCATTACTTAAATTTTGTTTTTCAACAGCGGCGGTTACTGATTGGAAAATTTTGGAATTTGTAGAATGAAATCTTAATCTACTTCTAAAAACTTTTTTTCGCGATTCTTATCGGTGGTGGAATATTGTTCCAGCATTTGGCTGGCCCGGAAAACCTTTACGAAATCCCGCGGAACTATGTCTCTGTTTTTTAGTTGTTGACAACCCCTGCGCCTGCATTTGGCCCTCACTACCAACCCCTAATCTACGCTCCGAGGTATTTCGCGGCGTTGACGGTTTATAACGTCGAATAAGGCAAGGCGGTTGCAAGCGCCTGCCAGTTTTCATTTTAATTAATTTGTTGTCATTTAAAAATGGGGTTTACGTGATGACGGGGCGGGTTTCCGAAACAAAAACGTGCACAAGCGTTCTGGATCCGTTAATTAGCCGTTCCGTTCGATATTAAAACAGAACCATAAATTACATCGCGTAATTTCCCTAGACAAGATTAAGTTCGACTAATCGGATACGCCTTTTTTAAGGTATTGCCGTATTTTATAAAGTATTTTCCGGTCGATAAAGCAATTTGGGATTCCGATATAACTTTCGAACGCAGGCTTCATCAATTCCAATCCCAGATTACGGAACTTCAAGCCCACTCGTTCGATTGGGCCGTTCCTAACGCATTAAGTTGCAGGGCCTGGAAATGTTTTTTCGATCCAAAAACGATTATTTAAGACCTTAGGGATTTGGTCCAAAAAATTATTTAATGACCACCCCTTATTTCTCTGATCAGTATTAAGATAATTTATTGGCCGAATTTAGAACCGGTTTTAAACAATTGTATATATTTTGAAATCACTTCGTATAAATGAAATTTGCAGTTTCAATACAATTAACTATTTAGTTATGTATGGAATAAAGAGCAATGGTGATATTGGTTCATAGGGCGAACCCTGGTAAAGGGACAATGGGCCTGATCGGATGGGTTTATTTATTAAACCCTGATTTTAACACATTTGCCTTCGGCCAAAAAGTAACTTTGAAACCCCTTTTTGTGATCAATACTTAATCCATAATATTTCATCTTAGTCAAAAGTAGTTGTATGTTTTTACAGTCCGAAAGCCCTAGAAGTCCAGCCAAAGAACCAAAGGAGGTTGCATGGGCCTTGTCTTTTGAAATGGAAAATATTAAATTTTTTTTCTAAAGGTTTCTAGTTGAAGCCATTTCAGCCTTTTCTACTATTTTGGAAACATGGTAAAATACTGATTGGGCGCAGATCTTTTAATTCTGTTGGTTGTTGATTTTAGGCAACAGCTTTACTACTGCTGTTTCCAATTATCTGGATATGTTGAAGTTGGAGAGAGACGTTTTGTTATGTCTGTTTTGCTTCAGTGTTTTTGGTAACGTTAAACGTAACATCTTGAGATACCATCCAACCCTTGACATTTGATTTAAGGGCTATGATACTGATATTACAGTCCTGGTCGGCAGGTTTAAAAAAATTTAATGCCGGGTTTATATAAAGACGGTTGAAACTTGGTTTAATGTAAAGTTACAAGTTTCTAATTTACCGGGTATATTTAAAAAATAATATTTTTATTTTGTTTTGGGTCATAAAATGAAAGGTAGGAGCCAAAAATCATTCTTGGGGCAAAATGTTGGCTTTTAAATTTTTCCATAAAAAGGGTGGGTATTTTATGTTTTTATTTATATTAGTTAAAATAATGCTTTTTTAAGATAATGAAACATGTGACTTTTAATGTTTGTAGTAAAGTTAAATGTACGTCCGATTTTTGTTCTTAAATATCTTCGTGGGCTTCATTACGTTATATTCATCATAAAGTTTATCGTCGGCGTTTATCCATGGTTGTGGTTTATTTTGAAACCAAAACTTTTTTAAAAGGTGCAAATGTATCAAATAAGTTTTATAAACGTATTTTTGAGAACCATTTCTTTTCACATTACTGTTATTTTGATACCACTGAATGAGGCGGCGTGGGGTTAAATGTCTCTAAATCCCTTATTTTTTAAAGGCCCCGAACCCACTAGTTTTCTCCAATATTCTAGGACGCTTGCAATTCAATTTAATACTAATAACGCAGGTTTCTAAGGCGATCAGGTTCTTTGACAACGTTTCAAACCACATTTGTGCAAATAACATCCTATGAGAATGTGGTCGGTGGAAATGATTCGACTTTACGGCTGTTTAAACCCAAAACGTTAAAAGATTTAAATTTTCCTTTTTGTTACCCAACCCTTGTTTATTTTAAAATCCAACCTAAATCCCAATGTCCCAAAAGGCCGTGAGCTGACGGACCCAAGTAATTGCATCAAGAAAATTCCCGTCAAGCCACGGGGACGTTACGCTGTCCCAATAGCTGGTTTATTCGAGCCGATGAACTTGGTCAACATCCTCCACCGGGAAACTGGGGCGGAAGGTGACCGAATTTCGGTATTTTATACCGCGCCTGATGGCCCAAAACCTACCCCCCCGCGACCGTTTCGTACGCTTTGCGGTCTTGGCGTATGAATAAACCTATAATAAAACAACGGCCCGACCCTCTTCTCCGATTCTCAAATGTTTCTTTTGCCATTACATCGACTGAGTGTCGTTTGAATTAACTATAACTTTCGTGTGGCTTGTGTTAAAGCGACCCACCGTTGGAAAACCAACCTTCAAAAATTGGTATCTGTTGCCCGTTACAGTTGTTTACATATTTGGATGTTAAACATTTTCGCTCGATAAAAGTAAAACTTTGTACTAAGGAGAATTTTAAAAATAAATCTTGGATGGGCCTTTTCCAGGGGTGGTATATCGTTCTGTATTGAAAAGTTTCTACTGTGCAAAATAAATTAAAAAAAAATGTTTCTACAATTCCTTTTTCCAAAACCAACTTTCTCTAAAATTGGGTGTATTAAAATTATTAACCAAGGGTTCCAAAATATACAACTTTACCTTACAATAATAAATTAATTTACAATTTTAAATTGACTATAATAAAAAATTAATTTAACCACACTTCTTTGAATGAACCAAAACACTAATAATAAACAAATCAAGTACATTTTTTAAAAGAAAAACAATAACAATTTATCAAACATTCGCTGATTAAATTTTGAACAAGTACAAAGGCAATAGTCATTATCACTGCCCAAAAATAGTTTTATCTTTTTTTAAAAACCAACGGATTTAACCAAAAAATTTTGTTATATCCAGATTTCCGCCCTTACCCCTATTTCCTTAATCCTCTTTTCGTGCAAAATAGGAACCGTTTTTCGTCCTTACATATTTCCATTTCCTTACGCAGTTCAACCTCTCTTCCCAAACAGCTGCCATTTTGGTAAACCTTTCGTTGATAAAAAGAATTTCTTGGGGTCTCCTGGCGAATCGATGTCAATAGGGGTCCCGCCGAACGCGTGCGGCGCGAATAATGTCACGCCTGGAACGACCGCCAAACGAACTCGATGGATCGCGGTCGTTAAATAGCCCGCTATCGTCCTGTTGTACGATTTCCGACGGTGGCCCTGAACCTGTGCATAACCAACTCCGTTCGTCCTCTTATCCCTAACGGAAATAATCTTAAAATTAATGCGCTTTCATTGTTCTTTTCGGGATCCAATATTTCTAGATCGTTCCAAATGATCTTGTTCTCGCTCGTAATTTATTTTCAAATCGGTGATAGAGGCCCCATTATCACAATTAGCTGGGTTTTTATAATTTTTTTCTTCCACTTTGTCATCTTGCCTCTAACAGCGTAACAATTTTACGCTAACAGGTCGTGTTTGAACTCAAATTTCTTGTCTCATTAGAATTCTTGTCTTAGATTTTTTTTTCTTTGGCTAGCTCAATAGAATTCTTGGCTGGAGTCCGGTCCTCTAATATCAGCTTGACCAATTGTGCCTTCAGGACTAGATAAGTTTTCCCACCTTATTTTTGCAGACTTGACCTGCATCCGACCGTGCAGGCCCTGATGTGGCCCCGGAACCACAAACGCGGATAATGGCTTGGACATTTAGTGCACTTTACAATCAGTGTTTGATATAAATTTGCCACACAAATTGCACTTAGGCATTTTTGGTTTTGGTTTTCGAGGTAAGTAAAGATATCTTGCTTTTGCAAAAGTACTAAGGGCAGCTACTAGGAGTAAAAGAGCGTATGCTTCACTCATGAATTTTAAACTTTAACACTCTCGACGCACTGTTTACGTAGTCCAATGATTGGTTGAGATCCGTTCCGCCTTCTTTAAATCAGTCTTGAGAGCAGTGGGCGGAGCCTATTGTGAATACTAGGCGCACAGTACCAGGAGTATTTTCAAAATTCACTATTGCCTCATTCATGCACTCCTATTATGTAGCACAATTTAATTCCACTTGAATTATTTATAATATTAAATAAATGAGGAGTATGTTTATGAGCACGTCTGAACTCCTCAGAGATCCGGGAAGTCTCTCATATCTCATATCTGTTGTTTAAATATATCCCTCGATATAATCGTTCATAAATGGACATCCCAGGATTTTAAAAACTGCGTTATCGCGGTACACTGTCTACTCAAACATGCCGATTGGTTTCGATTACGAGTCGTTTCTGCTATTTAAATATATCGCTCCGTATAAGCTCATACAACGGTGTGCATTGACGGTTCAATACGTGTGTTCTTTCGGTAAATTATCAACATGTACTTGCCGACTTCTTTTGATCAAGATTCATATCTGTTGTTTAAATATATCCCTCGATATAATCGTTCATAAATGGACATCCCAGGATTTAAAAACTGCGTTATAGCGGTACACTGTCTACTCAAACATGCCGATTTGTTTCGATTACGAGTCATTTCTGCTATTTAAATATAGCGCTCCGTATAAGCCCATATAACGGTATGCATTGACGGTTCAATACGTGTGTTCTTTCGGTAAATTATCAACATGTACTTGCCGACTTCTTTTGATCAAGATTCATATCTGTTGTTTAAATATATCCCTCGATATAATCGTTCATAAATGGACATCCCAGGATTTTCATAATTGCGTTTACGCGGTACACTGTCTACTCAAACATGCCGATTTGTTTCGATTACGAGTCATTTCTGCTATTTAAATATAGCGCTCCGTATAAGCCCATATAACTGTATGCATTGACGGTTCAATACGTGTGTTATTTCGGTAAATTATTAACCTGTACTTGCCGATTTATTTTGATCAAGATTCATATCTGTTGTTTAAATATATCCCTCGATATAATCGATCATAAATGGACATCCCAGGATTTTAATAATTGCGTTTACGCGGTACACTGTCTACTCAAACATGCCGATTTGTTTCGATTACGAGTCATTTCTGCTATTTAAATATAGCGCTCCGTATAAGCCCATATAACTGTATGCATTGACGGTTCAGTACGTGTTTTTCGGTAAATTATCAACATGTACCCGACTTCTTTGATCAAGATTCTTCTGTTGTTTAAATATATCCTCGATATTTTGATCCCAAAATAACATCCCCAGGATTTTCATTTGCGTTTACGCGGTACCTGTCTCCAAACATCCATTTGTTTCGTTACGGTCATTTATGCTTTTAAATATAAGCGCTCGTATAAACCCATATAACGGAATCTTGCGGTTCAAACTTTGTTCTTTTGAAATTTCAACTTCTTGCCGACTCGATCAAGATTCTATCTAAATAATTAATAATAAACTCATTTAATCAGTCCAGCGGAAAAAATTAATTCCCATATCTTATATATAAAACAAAAAAATTCAAAGAAAAAAAAAAAGTTGTACAAAATTTGTATAATAAATTTGTTGCTGACCAAAAGGTTTCAGCTCAGCATAATTTGGCTGCCAAACCTGGATTCTGCTGACACCTTAACAGACTTCAAACTAAAAAAAATACTGTGACTGGACTCTTCGGTAAAACAAAAAAAAAAAAAAATGCTAACAAAATAAATCTGATTTGGTAAATGAGATAACAATAAAAAACAGAAAAATAAAAAGTACTGAACATAATAAAAGTCCATGGAAAGAAAAAAAAAAAAAAAAAAACACATATGGTTTGAAAAACCCCAGGCCCGGGTTTAGTCTAAAAAAAAAAAAAACAATAATACCAATATTGGTTTAAAAATTGGTTACAAAAAAAAAAAAATTTAAATAAATAAAAAATTTAACAAAAAAAAAAAGGAAAAAAATAGTAAAATCCTCAAGGTTAGAGCATACTTAAATTTATGTTTTCAACGCGATTATGATTGAAATTTTTGTTGTTTTGTGAATGGTCTTTAATCTACTTCTAAAAACTTTTTTCCTTTTTTTCCCATTGGTGGAATTTTTCACATTTGGCCCCTTCGAACAAACCCCGAAATGCCCGGAACTTTCCTTTTTTGTTGTTGACCCCTGCGCGCTGCGACTGCGCCTCCTACCAACCCATTCTAATCTCGCTCGGTTCGCGGGTATGACGGTTTTAACGTCGAATGGAGGCCGGGGCAAGGTTTTCAAAAAGCATTTGGGGATTTCGGGCGGTTTCGCCCCGGGGTTCATCGTTAAAATTCTCCGCCAAAAGAACCATAAAATTCATCTGCGTTTTAACCTGACAAGATTAAATTCATAATCGGTTCCGCAATGCAAAAATTGCGTATTTTTTAAAAGTATTTTCGGTCGATAAAAGCAATTTTGGATTACCTTGGTTTAACTTTCACGCAGGCTATCATCAATTTTCCAAGATTACGAACTTCAAGCACTCGTTCGATTGGGGTTCTAAGACTTAGATTGTGCAGGGAATAAAATGTTTAATTTCGATCCAAAAACGATTTTTGACTTACTGGATTTGTCCAAAAATTTTTAATGACCACTTCTTATTTCCTAGATCGTATTAAGATAATTTTGGAATTTAGATCACCAGGTTTAAACGTTATATTTAAGTCATCCGTATAAATGAAATTTGGTTTTTAAACAATTAACTATTCAGTTATGTATAGAATAAAAGAGCAATGGTGATGATGGTTCCTTCGAACCCTAGTGGGACAATAGGTTCCGATCGGATGGGTTCCTACTATTTTTACCCTGATTTCAACTTGCCTTCGGCTTGAAATAACAAACCACTTTTTGTATCAATAACCCTTTTCACTTAGTCAAAAGTAGTTGTATTTACAGTCGAAAGCCCTGAAGTCCACAGAACAAGAGGGTTACTGCCATTGTCTTGACCGAAATTGTCTGTGACGTCAAGAAACGGTGGTCGTGCTTCTTTTGAAACCCGTTAAACTCGAAAATTTTTATTTTCTTCTGGTATTCTACTAGTTGAAGCCATAACCTTTCTACTTTTGGACAAACATGGTAAATTTTGAGATTTTAATTTTGGTTGTTGTTTTGGCTTTTTTTTCCAGTATCTGGATTTTTGAAGTTGAAAATTTTGTTATGTCTGTTATTGCTTCAGTGTTTGTGGAACGTTAAACGTAACATCTTAAGGATATCCATCAACCCCGACATTTGATTTAAGTGAAGGTTATCTAGATATTACAGTCTGGTCGACAGGTTTAAAAAATTTAATCCGGGTTTATTAAAGACGTTGAAACTGGTTTAATTAAAAAGTTACAAGTTTTCTTTTACCGGGATTTTAAAAAATGTTTTGTTTATTTTGTTTGGGTATCAAAATGAAAAAGGTAGGAAAAAAATCATTCTTAGGCGGCAAAATATTTTGGCTTTTAAATTTTTCCAAAAAGGGGTAGGGTATTTTTATGTTTTTTTATTATGATTTAAATGCTCTTTTCAGATGAAAATAATGTAACATGTGACTTTAACTGTTTGTAATGCTTATTACGTCCATTTTTTTTAAATATCTTCGTGGGCTTCATTCGTATATTCATCAAAGTTTTATCGTCGGCGCTCGGTTGTGGTTTTTTTCTGGCAAAACTGTTTTTAAAATGAAATGTTAAATAAGTTTTATAAACGTGTTTTTGAGCCCATTTCATTAATGTCATTACTTTATTTTGATACACGAATGAGCGAGCGTGGGTTAAATGCCTAAATCTTTTTTAAAAGGCCTGTACACTATTTTCTCGCAATATTGGACCTTTTTCAATTCGCATACTAATAACGCATGTTGCTAAGAGGCGATACGGGTTCACGACAACTTTCGGACCCGCATTTTTCAAATGACATCTATAAGGCATGCTTGGTCGGTGAAATGGTTGCGACACAGGCTTTTAAAGGCCACGTTAAAGTTTAAATTTTACTTTATTGTCACTCTGCTGAATTTTTTAAAATCACCTCAATAATTCTCCAAAAATGCCATGGCGCGGACAATAATTGCTCGAAAATTAAACGTCAAAAACCCACGGGGACGGTACGCGTAATAAATTTTATTGGGCCGATGAACTGGTCACCCATCTGTCCACCGAGCTGGGGCTGGGTCTGGGGTGACAGTATGTTCATAAACCGGCCCCTGTGAAACCCCCCCACCGCGACCTTTCCGACGTTTCCTTAAGAATAAACCTGCGCAACAACGGCGCGACCCTCCTCGATTCCAGCCATGTTTTTTTAATGCCATTACATCGACTGGTGTCGTTGAACGTTACATAACTCGTGGTCTTTGTTGCACCTACGTTGAAAAACCAACCTTTTGGTATCTGTGCCCTTCGGTTTTACAATTGGATGTTAAACATTTGCTCGATAAAGGTACGCAACTTTTATAAGGAAATTTGTATAAAAATAATCTTGGGTGGGCCTTTCCCAGGGGTGGTATACGAACTGTTTGAAAAAATTTCATTCAAATAAATTAAAAAAAAATTTCTAATTACCTTTCCAAAACACTTTCTCAAATGGGTGTATTAAATTATTAACCAAAGGGTTAAAATATTACCTTTTCAATAATAAATGTTACAGTTTCTTTTTAATACTATAATAAAAATTAATTTAACCACAAATGTACTTTGAATGCAAAACACTTAATGACTCGTCATTTTAAAAAAAAACAAAACTTTTCAAACATTCCTGATTAAATTTGCTCGAACAAAAAGACAGAGTCATTATCACCTTAAAATGTTTATCTTTATTGTCCAAGGTTTAACACAAAAAATTTTGCTTATAAGATTCCGCCACCCGCTCGACGCCACCATCCTCTTTTCTAAAAAATTGGTTTTCGTCCATACATATTTCCATTTCATCGGTAAACCTCTTGTTTCCCAAACGCTGCCGTTGGTGAGCCTTTCGTTGATAAAAATTTCTTGGGGTTCCTGGCGATCGTGTCCGCTGTTTGAGTCCCCGCCGAACGCTGGGCGCAATTTCACGCCCGGGCGGGCCCCAAAGACACGATGGTCGCGGTCGTTAATGAACTGCTATCGTCTGTTGTACGATTCCGGCCGGTAGGCCTGAACGCTGTGCATACACAACATGGTTCTCCATCTGTATCCTAACAAAATAATTTAAAATATGATATGCGCTTTCATTGTTTTCTTTTCCGGGATCCCAGATATTTCTGATCGTTACAATAGATCTTGTTCTCCTCCAATTTACTTTGCAAATCGGTGATAGAGGCCCCAAATTATCCTTTGGGTTTTTTTCAATTTTTTCTTCCAGCTTTGTCTCTTCGCCTCTGCTAAAACGATTTTTCAACTAACAGGTCGTGTTTGAACTCCGGGAAATTTCTTGTCTCATTGCCAAAATTCTTTCTTAGATATTTTATTTTCTTTGGCTACTCAATAGAATTCCATTGCTGGAATGCCGGTCCTGTAAATCACGAAATTGTGCCTTCAGGACGATAGTTTCCCCCTTATTTTTCAGCTTGACACTGCCATCCGACCATTGCAGGCCCTGATGTGGCACCCGGAACCCAAACGCGATGATAATGGCTTGGACATTTAGTGCCCCCTTTACACAATCGTGTTTGATTTTTGCCACTTGGCATTTTGGTTTGGTTTCGGGGTAAAATAAAAGTTCTTGCTTTCAAAATACTAGGGGCATACAGGGAAAAATATCTTCCCAATTTTAAACAACACTCTCGACCACTGTTTCGGGGTCAAGTTGGTTGAGATCCGTTCCCTTTTTAAATCAGTCTTGGAGCAGTGGGCGGGTTGTAAATACTAGGCGCACAGTCCGGGTATTTTCAAAAATTCACTATTTTTCATCCTCCTTTATTGGGCCAATTTAATTCCGAATTTTTATAATATTTAAAGAGCATGGAGATGTTTATGAGCACGTCTGAACTCCTCGAGATCCGGGAAGTCTCATATCTCATATCTGTTTTTATATATCCCGATATAATCGTTCATAAATGGACATCCCGGGATTTAAAAACTGGTTATGCGGTACTGTCTATAAACATGCATTGGTTTCGATTGGTCGTTTCTGCTATTTAAATATTCCTCGTTAAAGCTCATACAACGGTGTGCAGCGGTTCAAACGTGTGCTTTCGGCCAAATTATCAACATGTCCCGACTTCTTTGATCAAATTCATATCTGTTGTTTAAATATATCCTCGATTAATTTTAAATGGACACCCGGTTTAAAACGCGTTATGGGTCATTCTCTCAAACATGCCGATTTTTTCGTTGGTTTTCTGCTTTTTAAATATAGCGCTCCCTTACCCTATCGGAATGCATTGACGGTTTTAATACTTTTTCTTTCGGTAAAATTATCAACATGTCTTGCCACTTCTTTTTGATCAAGATTCATTCTGTTGTTTAAATATATCCCTCATTTTGTTCATAAATGGACATCCCAGGTTTTCATAATTGCGTTTAAGCGGTACACTGTCTCTCAAACGCCGATTTGTTTCGTTACGGGTCATTTTCTGCTTTTAAATAAGCGCTCCGTATAAGCTCCATATAACTGTAATGCATTGACGGTTCAATACCGTGTTTATTTCGTGGGGTTATTAACCTGTACTTGCCGGTTTATTTTGATCCAAGATTCATATCTGTTATTAAATATATCCCGATATAATCGATCATAAATGGACTCCAAGGATTTAATAATTGCGTTTACGCGGTACACTGTCTACTCAAACATGCCGATTGTTCGATTACGGGTCATTTCCTATTTTAATATAGCGCTCTTAAGCCATATAACGGAAACATTGACGGTTAATGACTGTGTTCTTGCGGTAAATTGTCACCTATCTTGCCGATTTCTTTTGATAAAGATTCATATCTGGTTTAAATATATCCTCGATATAATCGTTCATAAATAGACATCCCAGGATTTTCATTATCGCATTTGCGGTACACTGTCTACTCAAACATGATTGGTTTCGATTACAGTCGTTTCTGCTTTTAAATATATCGCTCCGTATAATCTCTACACGGTGTGCATTGACAGTTCAATACGTTGTTATTTCGGTAAATTATTAACCTGTCGCCATTTATTTTGATCAAGATTCATATCTGTTGGTTAAATATATCCCCGATGCAATCGATCATAAATGGACATCAGGTTTTTATTGCGTTTACGCGGTACTTCTACTCAAACATGCCGATTTGTTTCAGTTACAGTCATTTCTGCTATTTTAATATAGCGCTCCGTATAAGCCCATATAACGGAATACATTGACGGTTCATGACTTGTGTTTTTGCGTAGTGTCCTTCCGCCGATTTCTTTTGATAAGATTCATATCTGTGTTTAAAAATATCCCTCGATATAATCGTTCATAAATAAGACATCAGGATTTTCATTATTGCATTTACGCGGTACACTGTCTCTAAACATGCCGGATTGGTTTCGATTACGGTCGTTTCTGCTATTTAAATATATCGCTCCGTATAAGCTCTTAACATTGTGCATTGACGGTTCAACCCGTGTGTTCTTTGGCAAATTATCAACATGTACTTGCCGACTTCTTTTGATCAATTCATATCTGTTGTTTAAATATATCCCTCGATATAATCGTTCATAAATGGACATCCCAAGTTTAAAAACTGCGTTAACGGTCACTGTCTACTCAACATGCCGTTTGTTTCGATTACGAGTCATTTCTGCTATTTAAATAGGCTCCGTAAGCCTCATACAACGGTGTGCTTGACGGTTTTCAATACGTGTATTTCTTTCGGCAAATTATCAACATGTACTTGCCAACTTCTTTTGATCAAGATTCATATCTGTTGTTTAAATATATCCTCGATATAATCGTTCATAAA
>JAGSMT010001281.1:0-15568 GCA_029286875.1 Lamproptera curius | reverse complement strand
TGAACCGTCAATGCAACCGTTGTATGGGCTTTACGGAGCGCTATATTTAAAAAGCAGAAAACAATCGAGACAAATGGCATGTTTGAGTAGACAGGAACCGCGATAAAAATGTTAAAAACCTTGGACCATTTATGACGATTATATGAGGGATATATTTAAAGATAAAGGAATTTTGATCAAATAAACGGCGTAAGGTTGATAATTTACTGAAAGAACAAAGTTTTCGGTCAAGGCTTAAGTTATTGGGCTTATACGGGAGCGTTATTTTAAAAACAGAAATGACTCGTAATCGAAACAAATCGGCAGGAAGCATCCCGATAACGCGTTTTTAAATTTGGGGTCCATTCGATTGATTATATCGAGGAAAATTTTTAACAAAGATATGAATTGATCAAAAGAAACGGGTAATGTTGATAATTTACCGAAAGAACCGTATTGAACCCAAGAACCGTTTTTGCGCTTAACGGAGGCTATATTTAAATAGCAGAAACGACTCAACGAAACAAATTGGCATGTTTGAGTAGACAGTGTACCGCGAAACGCAGTTTTTAAAATCTTGGGATTCCATTTACGAACGATTATATCGAGGTATATTTAAAAACAGATATGAATTTGATCAAAAGAAGCGAAAGAATGTTGAAATTTACGAAAGAACACACGGGTTTGGAAACGTCAATGATAAGTTATATGAGTTTATGAGCGCATATTTAAATAGAGAAACGACTTAATGGAAAATATTGGTGGAGAAGACTAGAAACCAGTTTTTAAAATCTTGGGATTCCACTTATGAACGAATATCGAGGGATATATATAAACAGAAATATGAATTTGACGAGTTTGACGACGTTGATAATTTATGCAAGAACACAAGGATTAAACCAAGTACCGTTGTTGGGCTTATACGGAGCTTATTTTAAATAGAGAAATGACCGTAACGAAAAAAGGCATGTTTGACTAGGCGTATGAACAACGAGTTGTTAAAATTGGGATGTCCACTTATGAACAATTATATGAGGGAAATTTTAAACAACAGAGAATCTTTGATCAAAAGAAATCGAAGCAGGTTGAAATTTACCCAAAGAACAAAAGTATTGAACCGTCAATGCATACCGTTGTTGGGCTTACGAAATGACTCGAACGAAAATAAATCGGCATGTTTGAGAAGACAGACCGCGAAAGCAGTTTTAAAACCGGATGTTATTTATGATCGATTATATCGAAGGAATATTTAAACAACAGATAGAATCTTGATCAAAAGAAATCGGCAAGAAGTTGATAATTTACGAAAGAAAAAGATTGAACCGCAATGCTACCGTTGTAAGGGCTTATACGGAGCGCCAAAAATAGCAAAACGACCAACGAAACCCATCGGATTTTTGAGGGAAGAAGGAAACGCAGTGTTTAAAACCTGGATGTCCATTAATGAACGATTATACGAGGGAAAAAACAAGAGATATGAATCTTGGATCAAAAGAAATGGAAGTATAGGTTAAAATTTACCGCAATAACACTAGAATTGAACCGTCAATGCATACCGTAATACGAGTTATACGTAGCGCTATATTTAAATAGCGGAAATGACTCGCAATGAAACAAACGGCATGTTTGACTGACAGTGTACCGAGACAACGCAGTTTAAAATCTTGGGATGTCCACTTATGAACAATTATATCGAGGGATATATTTAAACAACAGATTTGAATCTTGATCAAAGAAATCGGCAAGTACAGGTTGATAATTTACCCAAAGAACACAAGTATTGAACCGTCAATGCATACCGGGTTGTGGCTTTATACTGAAATGACTCGTAATCGAAATAAATCGATGTTTGAGAAGACAGTTACCGCGATAACGCAGTTTTAAAAATCCTGGATGTCTATTTATGATCGATTATATCGAAGGATATATTTAAAACAACAGAATGAATCTTGGATCAAAAGAAATCGGAGAACATGTTGATAATTTACGAAAGAACACAAGTATTGGAACCGTCAATGGCTACCGTTGTAAGGGCTTATACGGAGCGCTATATTTAAATAGCAGAAACGACTGAATCAAAACCCATCGGGCATTTTTGAGGAGACGTATCCGCGATAACGCAGTGTTTAAAATCCTGGATGTCCATTTATGAACGATTATATCGAGGAATATTTAAACAAAGATAAGAATTGATCAAAAAGAAATCGGCAGATAGGTTAATATTACCGCATAACACTAGAATTGGAACCGTCAGCATACCCGTAAACGAGCTTATACGTAGCCATATTTAAATGCAGAAATGCCGTAATCGAAACAAATCGGCAGTTTGAGGACAGTACCGGACAACGCAGTTTTAAAATCTTGGTTCCACTTTATGAACGATTATATCGAGGGATATATAAACCAGAAGATATGAATCTTGATCAAAAGAAGTCGACAAGACATGTTGATAATTTACCGTAAGAACACAAGGATTGAACCGTCAATGGCCTCGTTGTAGGGCTTATACGGAGCTATATTTTAAATAGCAGAAACGACTGCAATCGAAACAAATCGCATGTTTGGTAGAATGTACGATAACGCAGTTTTAAGATCCTGGGATGTCCATTTATGATGATTATATCGAGGGATATTTTAACAACAGATTTGAATCTTGATCGAAGAAATCGGAAGATATGTTGATAATTCACCGAATGAACATAAGTATTGAACAGTCAATGCATACCGTTGTTGGGCTTATACGGAGCGCTATATTTAAATAGCAGTAATGACTGTGATCGTAACAAATCGGCATGTTGGAAAGACAGTGTACTGCATAACGCAATTATTAAAACCTGGATGTCCATTTATGAACGATTGTATCGAGGGTTATATTTAAACAACAGATTTGAATCTTGGATCAGAAGAAATCGGCAAGTACAGGTTGATAATTTCGCAATAACACAAGTATTGAACCGTCAATGCATACCGTGTTATGCACTTATACGGAGCGCTATTTAAATAGGAAACGACTCGTAATCGAAACAAATTGGCATGTTTGAGTGACAGTTACCGCGATAACGCAGTTTTAAAATCTTGGGATGTCCACTTATGAACAATTATATGAGGGATATATTTAAACAACAGATTTGAATCTTGATCAGAAGAAATGCAAGATATTTGATAATTCACGAATGAACATAAGTATTGAAATGTCAATGCATACCGTTGTGTTGGGCTTATACGGGAGCGCTATATTTAAAAGCAGCCATGACTCGTAATCGTAACAAATCGGCATGTTGGAATAGACAGGTACTGCGGATAACGCAATTATTAAAATCCTGGGATGTCCATTTATGTTTGATAATATCGAGGAAATATTTAAACAACAGATGAATCTTGATCGAAAGAAATCGGCAAGTATAGGTTGATAATTTACCGAAAGAACACAAGCATTGAACCGTCAATGCAAACCGTTGTATGGGCCTATATACTGAAATGACTCGTAATCGAAACAAATCGGCATGTTTGAGTAGACAGTGTACCGCGATAACGCAGTTTTTAAAATCCTGGGATGTCCATTTATGATCGATTATATCGAGGGATATATTTAAACAACAGATATGAATCTTGATCAAAAGAAATCGGCAAGTACATGTTGATAATTTACCGAAAGAACACAAGTATTGAACCGTCAATGCATACCGTTGTATGGGCTTATACGGAGCGCTATATTTAAATAGCAGAAATGACTCGTAATCGAAACAAATCGGCATGTTTGAGTAGACAGTGAACCGCGATAACACAATAGTTAAAATCCTGGGATGTCCATTTATGATCGATTATATCGAGGGATATTTTAAACAGATATGAATTCTTGATCAAAATAAATCGGCAAGTACAGGTTGATAATTTACCGAAAGAACACAAGCATTGAACGGTCAACTACAGTTATATGGGCTTATACGGAGCGTTAATTTAAATAGCAGAAATGACCTCGAATCGAAACAAACCATGTTTGAGGACAGTGTACCGCGATAACGAGTTTTTAAATTTGGATGTCCATTCATGATTGATTATAATCGAGGAATATATTTTAACAATAGATATGAATCTTGATCAAAAGAAATCGGCAAGACATGTTGGATAATTTACAAAGAACACAAGTATTGAACCGTCAATGCATACCGTGTTTTGCGCTTATACGGAGGCGCTATATTTAAATAGCAGAAAGACTCGTAATCGAAACAAATTGGCATGTTTGAGTAGACAGTTACCGCGATAACGCAGTTTTTAAAATCTTGGATGTCCATTTACGAACGATTATATCGAGGTATATATTTAAACAACAGATATGAATCTTGATCAAAAGAAGTCGAAAGTACATTGATAATTTACCGAAAAGAACACAGTATTGAACCGTCAATGGCTAAAGTTATATGAGCTTATACGAGCCGCTACATTTAAATAGAGAAACGACTCGTAATGGAAACATATTGGAATGTTTGAGTAGACAGTTACACTAAACGCAGTTTTTAAAATCTTGGGATGTCCACTTATGAACGATTATATCGAGGATATATATAAACAGAGATATGAATCTTGATCAAAAGAAGTCGACAAGTACATGTTGATAATTTACTGCAAGAACACAAGGATTAAACCGTCAATGCATACCGTTGTATGGGCTTATACGGAGCCATATTTTTAAATAGCGAAATGACTGTAATCGAAACAAATCGGTATGTTTGACTAGACAGTGTACCGAGACAACGTAGTTGTTAAAATCTTGGGATGTCCACTTATGAACAATTATATCGAGGATATATTTAAACAACAGATTTAACTTGATCAAAAGAAATCGAAGTACAGGTTGATAATTTACCCAAAGAACACAAGTATTGAACCGTCAATGCATACCGTTGTAGGGCTTATACCTGAAATGACTTAATCGAAATAAATCGGCATGTTTGAAAGACAGTACCGCGATAACGCAGTTTTAAAATCCTGGATGTCTATTTGGATCGATTATATCGAAGGATATATTTAAACAAAGATATGAATCTTGATCAAAAGAAATCGGCAAGAAATGTTGATATTACGAAAGAACAAAGTATTGAACCGTCAATGCATACCGTTGTAAGGGCATACGAGCGTATATTTAAATAGCAGAAACGACTGTAATCGAAAACCCATCGGCATTTTGAGGAGACAGTAACCGCGATAACGCAGTGTTTAAAATCCTGGATGTCCATTTATGAACGATTATCGAGGGATATATTTAAACAAGAGATAAGAATCTTGATCAAAGAAATCGGCAGTATAGTTAATAATTTACCGCAATAACAGAATTGAACCGTCAATGGCTACCGGTACGAGCTTATACGTAGCGCTAATTTAAATAGCGGAAAGATCGTAATCGAAACAAATCGGATGTTTGAGTAGAAGTGTACCGCGACAACGCAGTTTTTAAAATCTTGGGATGTCCACTTCATGAACGATTATATCGAGGGATATATATAAACAGAAGATATGAATCTTGATCAAAGAAGTCGACAAGTACATGTTGATAATTATCAAGAACAAAGGATTGAATGTCAATGCCTACCGTTAGGGCTTATACGGAGCTATATTTTAAATAGAGAAACGACTCGCAATCGAAACAAAAATCGGCATGTTTGAGTAGGACAGTGACCGCGATAACGCAGTTTTAAGATCCTGATGTCCATTTATGATCGATTATATCGAGGGAAATTTAAACAACAGATTGAATCTTATCAGAAGAAATCGGCAAGTATATGTTGATAATTCACCGAATGAACATAAGTATTAAAAGTCAATGCATACCGTTGTATGGGGCTTTACGGAGCGCTATATTTAAATGCAATGACTTAATCGGAAAATAAATCGATATGTTTGAGTAACAGTATACCGCAATAACGAATTATTAAAAACCTTGGGATGTCCATTTATGAAGGACTATATCGAGTGATATATTTTAAAAAACTGGAAATTAATTCGATCAAAACAAATCGGCAAGTAAGGTTGGATAATTTTACCGCAATAACACAAGTATTGGAACCGTTAATGTATACCGTTATATGGGTTTATACGTAAAGGCCATATTTTAAAAGCAGCCAAGACTCGTAATCGGAAACAAATTGGCATGTTTGAGTAGAACAGTGACCGCGATAACGCAGTTTTAAAACTTGGGATGTCCACTTAAACAATTATATCGAGGATATATTTAAACAACAGGATTTGAATCTTGATCGAAGAAATCGGCGTTATATGTTGATAATTTACCGAATGAACATGGGTATTAACAAAGTCAAGGTACCGTTGTGGGCTTATACGGAGCGCTATATTTAAAAGCAGCCATGACCTCGTAATCGAACAAATCGGCATGTTGGAATAGACAGTGACTGCGATAACGCAATTATTAAAACCTTGGGATGTCCCATTTATGTTTGATAAACGAGGAATATATTTAAACAAAGATAAATTTGATCAAAAGAAATCGGCAAGTACAGGTTGATAATTTACCGAAAGAACAAAGTTATTGAACCGTTAATGCATACCGTTGTATGGGTTTATACCGAAAATGACTGTAATCGAAATAAATCATTGTTTGAGAAGAAGACCATGATAACGCAGTTTTTAAAATCCTGGGATGTCTATTTAAGACCGATTATATCGAAGGATAATTTAAAAACAACAGAATGAATCTTGATCAAAAAGAAACGGCAAGTACATGTTGATAATTTACCGAAAGAACACAAGTATTGAACCGTCAATGGCTACCGTTGTATGGGCTTATACGGAAGCGGGCTATATTTTAAATACAGAAATGACTCGTAATCGAGACAAACCGGCATGTTTGAGGAGACAGGAACCCGGATAACACAATAGTTAAAATCCTGGGATGTCCATTTATGATCGATTATACGAGGGGAATATTTAAACAAAGATATGAATCTTGGATCAAAATAAATCGGCAAGAAGGTTTGAAATTTTACTGAAAGAACACAAGCATTGAAACGGTCAAGGCCAAGTTATATGGGCTTATAGGGAGCGTTTTATTTAAATAGCAGAAATGACTCGTAATCGAAACAAATCGGCATGTTTGAGTAGACAGGACCCGGATAACGCAAAGTTTTTTTAATTTGGGATGTCCATTCATGATTGATTATCCGAGGAATATATTTTAACAATAGATATGAATCTTGATCAAAAGAAATCGGCAAGTACATGTTGATAATTTACCGAAAGAACAAGTTATTGAACCGTCAATTGTTACCGTGTTTTGCGCTTATACGGACCTTATATTTAAATAGGCGGAACGACTGTAATCGGGAAACAAATTGGATGTTTGAGTAGACAGTTACCCGCGATAACGCAGTTTTAAAATCTTTGGGATGTCCATTTTACGAAACGATTATATTTGAGGTATATTTTAAACAAAGATAGGGAACTTAAAAGAAGTCAGAAAGCGTTAGTTGATAATTTTACCGAAAGAACAAAGTATTGGAACCGTCAATGCAACAGTTATATGAGCTTAAGGAGCCACATTCAAATAGAAGAAAGACTCGTAATGGAAACATATTGAATGTTTGGAGTAGACAATTACCCGCCAAACGCAGTTTTTAAAATCGGGATGTCCACTTCGAACGATTATTATCGAGGGATATATATAAAAAATATGAATCTTGGATCAAAAGAATGACAAACATGTTGATAATTTATCAAGAACACAAGGATTAAACCGTCAACCCATACCGTTGTATGGGCTTATACGGAGCTATATTTTTTAAAAGCAGAAATGACCCGTAATCGAAACAAACCGGCATGTTTGATCAGGACAGTTACTGAGACAACGGGTTGTTAAAAATCTTGGGATGTCCATTTATGAACAATTATATCGAGGGATATATTTTAAACAACAGATTTGAATCTTGATCAAAAGAAATGGGGGGTTGATAATTTACCCAAAGAACACAAGTATTGGAACCGTCAATGGCTACCGTTGTATGGGCTTATACTGAAATGACTCGTAATCGAAATAAATCGGGCATGTTTGAGAAGAATGAAACCACACAGGTTTCGAAGTTTCCGGATCGACCCGACAAGCCTGCCTGATCCCCCCGCTACCCGCGGTCCGGTTTGGCCCACCCGTGGGCCACGCCTCCCCGACGCCGCCGGGCCAGAAACGGAAGACCTTTCCCGGCAACAGTGCAGGCTAGTATAGTGCTAGTGTGGCCGGTAAAGTGTCGACGCGTTAGGCGTACGCGCCTGAGCGCAAAAAGCTTGAGCCGTCTGGTCGGGGGTGAGTCGTTTCGATTTTTGGCTTTTTAATTTAATTTTCCCCTTACAATTCAGACAATTTTGCTGAGATGTAGGGACCCCTTAACTTTAGTTTTGTTCTTACACGTCACACCGTGATTTAATTAAACACGCACACCACTCACGTGGTGATTATTAGAATCAATTTAATCGTCGCTTGCTGCACCAGGGGCAGCGTAGGATACACCCCAGCGCCTTAAAGCGCCAGAGTAAACGCGTTAGGTTTACACCTCCCGCCCACTGGGGCGGGGAGGGAGAAAAACCCCGGCTTCACCGGGGTGCTTGCACGTTTAAAATTTAACATCTAACCAAAAAAAGTAAAATCAAGAGGATTCAGTCAAAGACCCAGGGCCTCGACCTTCCCGAGGACCTTAAGAAATCGTCCGCCGGGGACACGGGTGCCATCCGCGAGGCCCCTACCGGCAAGGGGCCAAATCCATTCGCGCAACCATGCTCAACGCGAGCAAACCACACCCACGGTCGGAAAAGGTCCTTCCATCCATTTTGGACACCCCATCGTTCTAACTTCAAAAACAACCCGACCTGAAATTGGAGTCGACCAACCCGTCCGGTCACCGAGGACGAAGACGCAGGAGGGTTCCTGCCGGGTTCCGCAAAAAGCGCAAGACAGGGCCCCCTGCTACATCACCAACCCTCCACCAAGGCCCGGAAGGCGTCGGCGGAAATCTTATCGGCCCCTAGGCCAACAACATCGGCCACAGAGCAAATGCCCCCACGGGCAATCCATTAGGCGCCTCACGGCCAACAACACCAGCCCTATCAAGACAACCACTTGCCGTTTTCACAGCAAACATCATCCCGCTTCACAGCAACCTCCGGGCTGCCTCAGCCACCCATCTATCCCAATTTAGGGATAAGAAACCCGCCGATTTATATTCGGTCGAAGGAAGAATGGGCAGAACCCGGTCCGCGCTGTCCAACAAATTTGCAATTCACAGCAGCTGACCTCGAGCCAGGGTATTAAATTGCAACTCGAACAGTGACGCACACTGCTACCGGGTTACGTCGGTCTTTAAAGAACGACTATTATTATTTACACATACGCGCTCCTGAAGAGCGCGTACTGGACAGTCGTCGCTGGACGCCAAGAGATGCCTACAGAGGACATCTATAATTTTGTTGCGTATCAAAAAGTATCCTATTTACTCGGCCTCCGCCTCCAACCCATCCCAAAACCAAAAACCGTTTCATCGTGGTCCTTCTGGATCTAGAACGCTCCAACGAGGGCAAAAGGTGTACGATCTACACCACATGCGACATAAGTCGCATCACATTCCACGCGCCACTCAAATGGCCTTCCTGCAAAAATATAACTGCCAAATGTACGGGCACTTTGGCCTGTAACTGTCACGCACGTCTCGCTGCGTCAAATGCCTTGGTGACCATGGTGGCACCCTGATTGCCCCAGGACCCTGAGATAGGAAGTACTCACCACGCACGAACCGCCGGCATGCGTTAACTGCTGTGCTGCTGGCCACACACACGGCTAATTATCTGGGCTGCCCCACAGCAACCCAAGCGCAACCACCACCACCTTCATCCGTCCCAAGGCGCCCCAGGCGCCTCCTCATTTCTTCCTGCCCTCCGACCTATTCCGGCGTGGCAAATCGGTAAACAGCGCTCCGCGCAGCGCCTTCCAATGCCCGCGTGGCAACAACAACAACAACCGCAGTAGTGGTGCTGAGTTTCGCGTGGTGCCGCACTAAACAAAGGCTCATGTAGTGCCCTTACAGCTTGGTTAGCCATAGCAATGGCAGCAATTTGGAACATTAGTCGACAGGATCGACTTCGCAGAGCTCGACTGTCTTACAGCAGAATTCGACGCCGTCGTCGGAAATTTCGGGAGTTCGTCTTGCCATACTGCAAGTATAGGCAATTAGTCGACTTAATTACGAATGCAATGAATAGTACGCCCATACAATAATAGAAATGGCCTGGCCGTTCAAAGTTGTACGCGCAGTTAATATTTCATTTTTCAACGTAAACGGTCTCGCGTGATAAAAAGATCAAATCTGTGAATTTCTACGCGAAAACGACGTCGACATTCTACTGCGCAGAGACGTTCCTTTAAAGCCCGGAAGAGGAAATCCGAAATAGCTAACTATAACATCATAAGAAATACTGCTTTGCGCTTCAATGGCGTGGCACGCCTACTTCATTATAAAAGTCCCTGCACTGTAGCAAATTGACACGCTGTCGACGCTAACGCACCAGAAGTTTTCCCGGTCTGTAGGTTGCGCCATGACAGGACACGCACCAATCACTCATAGCTCGGGTCTACTTACCATGTGTAGAAGCCTTCCGAGATAATCAATCCGACTCTCGACGCTATTCTCCTTAGATATGCCGTCATTTTCAGTATGACTAACAGTGCACACCTGATGGAACAGTTAACCAACTCAAGAGGTGCAGCACTAGATGCACCATCTGAAGAACTAACTTGGTATCAGCTCCGCTTGAACATACGTAACTACCCGCACACGGTAGCCATAGATCGGATGCTTGATATTGCCCTCTTAAAATATCAACTTCACTTTTTAGAGGCATAGAGGTTACAGAAGATTCAACCTCCGATCATCGCCCACAGTCATCCCCTAAACCAGACCACCTGACCTCTAAAACATCCAAACCAAAACTATAACTGATCATGCAAACTGAAATGTCAGTTAGACAGCACTGCTCACCGCAATCTAGATGTCATTCCCAAAGTCCTGCACAGTGCTAATGATCGCGAATTCGCTGTTCATGCGCTCACAAGACATGTCCAAAGTGTCGTCGAGGTTTTCTCGAAGCAAGTCCGGTAGGAAAACCCCGCTGGGCCTCTACAAACGACATTATGACCTCTTGCGACGCAAGAGGGGTTGCACCAGCCTTCTACGATTGTATCCAAATCAACGGAACCGGAGACAAAGGCATGCCTGAACATCAGTCCAAGACGCGTATAGCCGAATTCAGGAACGACCGATACAGATCTAAGCAACATGCACCATCCCATCGCTTCTGGCACCGCCTGGTGCCTAAAGTGGGTGAATAATCGGAACCTCCGATGCCTTTATCCATCCCAACCTTCCCTGATGCTCCCCAGCGTTTCCGACGAAGAAAGCCGAATGTCCAGCGCCACAGCCCTCGGGAGTACAATGCATCGTTTAGCACTCAACCGATCGGGACGCCGCTCACCGCCAAACGGTGGAGAGCAGGTCGAGCGGTTGTCTCAACTTCTCCTCGCGACGTAACTTCACCGGTGACCGGAAGTGAAGTCAAGTCGATTATCAAAATCTCAAACCTCGAAAGTTCCTGCGCAAGCACCGACGGAATAGAACCAACTGTCATTAAAACTTCTACCGGAACATATATATATAATTAACATCCTAGTCCCAATTTATACCAGTTTCTTCCATATTTTCCCAAACACTTTGAAGGACGTTGAAGTTATAGGTTCCTCGAACCCGCAAACCACCCGTACTTCCCAGTTCTTATCGTCCCATTAGCCTCCTAAAGGTTTCGGAAAATATGAACGACTTGTCCAAGCCCGCTTATTAGATTTTATGAAATCTAAAGGGCTCCCCCACCTCATTCAATCTGGCTTTGAGCCAAAACATTCTTGCACCAATAAATTCACCGCATCACGGAGAAATCAGGTGTCAGTCAATACGAGGCTGCCATCACATCGGGAGCGCCTCGACGTATGAAGGTGTTCGATAGCATAAGTACGAAGGCCTATACAAGTTATATAAGCTCGAGGTGTTGTGACTGTCCTGCACCATCATACGAGACTCTCAGGAATCGAACGTCTGACACCGCGTAGAGGGAACCAAATCACTAATTCTCGACTGGTCCGTGCCAGTACCCCAAGGTCTGTATAGGACCAATCCTTTTGCTATCATATACTAACGACATCCCACAACACCGTCTTGTAGACACTCCGCCTTATTCGCAGACGACACCTTAATATACTCAACCAGTAGATGTCCCATCCTAGTAAGTCAAAGACTCTAACCATGGCCAATATCCTAGGAACGGTTCCGGAAATGGAGAAATAAATCCTTCCAAAAGCGCGGGGCTATTTTGTTCACGGCGATGAAACCCGTGCCTTCCTTCCAATGCTGTCCGACTCTCTAGATTGCCCGTGGTATCCCTTGGGTCAACAGACTAAATACCTCGGGGTAACGACAACTTTCGATATTTCTGGCCCGCACATAACGCGGGTCAAAAACAGAGCGGCCTGCCGCTCAGTCGACTATTTCATTAATAAATCTAAAAGCAAGTTTTCTGCGCACACAGGCAGCAGGTCAAGACAGTCATACGTCCAATCTTAACATATGCCAGTCCTGCCTTTTGCACATGCAAAACAATCACACATTGACAAGCTTCGGGTCTTCTACAAAACAGATCATGCGCAGGGCTACCGGCGCCGTATTACCTGCGCAACATTGGACCCGCACCTTGACCCTGAAATCGCCACCATCAAACACCCAAAATGGGCATCTATCCGACATTTCGACCGGCTCGCAACACCCAAACGATCTAGTGCTCTTGGCGCCGCTACGAACCAACACCCCACTCGCCAAAACGACGTCCATCGAAGAGCGCAACGATAACGGATCCGGACGATGAGATTCACAACGTGCAAGCACGTTAAAACCTTGGCTGATGTTAACACAACTTTGTCCCGCCGTCGAGGACAAACTAGCAAGGACCGTACAAACAGATATCGGCACGTACCAGGCCGATTCTCACCAACCAGATAGGCGGTTAAAAATCTTCCACTACTGAAGTCCCAAAAGCAAATTATCGAGCCGAGGTTCGATTCACCGGGGCGCCCCCGATAAATATTGCTAACGCAGCAGGCATGGACCTGACCAGCGGAAGGATCGAGCTGAGGCTGGCCTGGCCCTCTGGGCACCCCTCGATCAAGCCTGCTTATGGATAAAGAAGTGGCAGCCTGAGCCGAGGTCCCCATGTCAGGGTCCCTCGGAGCTAGTCATTAGAATAGAGGTGAAGTCTGTGCCCTAAAGTTGCACAGCCCTCGAACCCGACGGTTGTGGCGCGGTTAATTCCACCAACGTGAGTCATCCGTAAAAAAAACCGTTTGAATTGCAACAACGATAACCTGCGAATTTCTTGCCATATTCATTTGTTTACTGTGCAATTGTTTTGCTATTATTTATAATGGAGTAAAGATATATTTGAAGATTTTATTATAACTCAAGAAGATTTTAGCAGAAGAAAAGGTCGAGATAACCTTGAGCAAAAAGTTTTACTTTTGCCGAAGACGATGATGATGATTTTAATATAGTTACATCTCAAAAAAAGAAAACGTTGACTTATTCATTTCCGAGTCAGAAGAAAGTGACAAAGGAGAATAGGTGATTCCTGATATCTCAGGTAAATAGGTTTTATTGTATTTATCGAAAAGTACACTACGTATTTTTGTCTCTATTAAATTAAATGATATTATTACACTACATATTTTGTTTGGCTTTAATTGGGTTTGGCTTTTAGTTGTGTGGTTTTACATAAAATTTGATAGATATGATGGTTAAGTAAGCTAATTTATAGAATCAAGACATTTGCTTATTGTTTTAGGTTGACTGCTGACCGCTAGTGGACTTCACCAGTTGGTAAACAGCGTAAATTATACCATATACAGAATTTCCAGGGCTTCCGCCTATTTTATCGTAATACAATGACTCAACAATCTCCTGCTAGCTTCTTTGAGCTAATGGTTTCGGACGAAATATTTAAGAAATTGTTGATTGTACTAACCTAATACGCTATTCAAATTGTATATCTAATGAAGCTCTCAAAATTTGCACGGCTTTAGAAAATGGTATCCAACTCAACCTCACAGAAATTAAGACATTTTGATTAATTATATTATGGAATAGTAAAACTACCGCGATTGCAGATTATTGTCAACAGATGAAGTAATAGTCACCCATTTCACGTATCATAATGTCAGAAACCGTTTTGAAATTTTGCTTCAGATGCTCCATTTTCAGTTAACGATGAGGCTAATAAAAGTGATAGACTTCATCGTGTTCGCCGTCTTATAGATATGTTGAACAATAATTATCGAAATCACTATATACCATCTGAAGACTTGTGCATTGAAAGTCTTATCCGTTTTCGAGGAAGAATAATTCGTCAGTATAATAAACAAAAAGACACAAATACGGTATTAAAGAATTCAAACTTTGCACTATCGCCTGGCTACAGTATAAAGTCTATGTGTATGAAGGTAAAAAGGTGATACTACGCCAAAACTACTCTACCAATGTGGTTATGGACTATGTTCTGAACTTTAAATAAAGGTCATACTTTGTATACTGACAATTGGTATATAGTGTCGATTTAGCCAAAAAATTATTGAATAATGAAACACATTTAGTGGGAACTCTTAGAAAGAATCGAAAAATATTCCAAAAGATGTTGTTTTGAAAGAAACTGAAGAAAGGAGAATGTAGTAGCTAAGGAAAATGAAGATGGCATCACCATTATGAAGTGAAAGATAAAAGGACGTGTTAGTATTATTCAAGCATTCTACGAAGTTGTAATATAAAAGCGTGAAAGGTATTAAAAGCCGGCACAATTATTGACTACAATAAAGGTAAAGGTGCTGTTGATTTATCAGATCAGATGACATCATACTGCAAGTCCTTTATGAAAGACTGTCAATGGTATAAAAAACTGGCTATCGATTTATTATTAAACACGTCAATTGTCAATGCTTTGACATTGTATAAAACCACGACAAATAAGAAAATCCAGATAGTCGATTTTCAGAAAAGAAATCTTAAAGCACTTGTGTCACAAAACCCAAGAAAATGCACCGTGCAAAGACCAAAAGGTCAAGCATACCTCTCTAAAGCAGAAGGTCCTAGTGAGAAAGGCTAGACGCACCTGCCAAGAGTGTTATAAACTATATGCCAAATTATTGGGAGCAAAAGCATGAAAACTAAAGCAAAAAAATTGGACTATCATGGATCGTGTCCAAACAAACCTTGGCTTTGTTTGGAAATGTTTAATAAAATTCATTCTTAAATCTTCTTTTATACTTACATAAAGTCATTACATACATACATTACATTTTTTAAATGTAAAATTGTTCTAGATAAAAAATGACCACGAGAAACTTGTGCCATATTAATTAAGAAAAATTGTAATTCCTTAATTTAAATTCATTTATTATTAAAATACTTTGAAACTATAAAATTGTTTTTTGTTGAAAACCGATAATTTTTTA
>JAGSMT010001280.1:0-40160 GCA_029286875.1 Lamproptera curius | reverse complement strand
TCGTGGGTTGAATCTCTGGGGACCTTTCCAAATTTTCTTGTTGTTTTTAGTTTTAGGCAATTTGGGATTATCGCCCAAATTGTCTGTTAAAGTAAGATGATCCATGCGCGGAAGGATGTAAAAAGTCGGTCCGCCCACCAACCCGCATTGGACCGCGTGGTGGATATGGATAAAACCCCAATGGATAGGGTGGTTTATGGGAGGCCCATGTCCAGCAGTGGACTATCGCTGATGATGATGATAGATAAGAAGCTTTGTTTGGAAATATTTTAAAATTAAAAAAAAATGAAAAAAAATGGTCACAAATATCATTTCAGATTAAAATTAATTTTTACGGATTTTACCGTTTAATTTATAAAAATTATTTTAATGTAAAATCCGAAAAGTCTTTTTGTTTTATTTTATTAAAAAGAAATAATTATCATTTGGAATGTTCGTTATAAATCGCAATTGAAAAGGAATACTGGATTATTAGACATATAGGTCTTAAATTTTAAAGAAGCGTTTAGAATAAGCAGTTTTTTTCACATTTGAAAACTTGATCCCTTTTGTTATGACCCATAAAAGTATTAATTTTTCAGCCAAGCTTTCTTGCTTCTTCAGGAAAAGACTTAGTAGTTGAATTTAAGTAGTGTCGTAAGCCTGGAAAATGCTTTTGCATCACTTTTAAACCTTTCAAAACGCTGAAACATCTTCAATTGTAAAAGGGAATTCTTCAAAGCTGCAATCTTATGTTGTTAATAAAAAAACCTTTTTGTTACATTTTTGAAATTGTAATAGTTTTAAAAAAGATTTTTTTTTTTTTGGTTTAAATAGTTTTAACTTAACTTAATTAAATTGGAAACAAGATGACGACCGGTTGGCTGTGTTTTTAATTGTTTTTCAGTTAAAATTTTATTTTGGTAAAAATGCTTAAAAAGGCAAATATTCATGTATACTTTAAGTGAAACATAAACTTATTAAAGGGGAAAATTAATATAATTATCATAAAATGTAAAAAAAAAAAAAAATAGCTCCTAAATAGCGAATGTCATATTTTAATAACAATTTTTAAATAAAAATAAAATAACGTTCTTTAACACACAGTCAAAACTATGTTCAGTTTAATATTATTTTTTTATTATGGTTTTATAATTTATATAAGAATTTTTTAGAATTTATCAGTATTTACACACAACGGAACATTAGCTAAGGATAAGATAATTATTTTCAAGCAATAAAAAGTTGATAACTTTTAATCTCATCACTGCCTTTAGTCCACTGCTGGGACATAGGCCTCTAATACAACCCTATCCATTGAGGGTTTTAACCGTATCCCAAAGTTTCCAACTTTTAACTTAATGGACATCGAATATTATCCTACTTAGTCGCATGGCTGTTTTACAATTATGCGGTAAAGTTTCCTTTTAATTATTTAACCTTTGACACCAGGGATTGAACCCAGTTTCATTGACAATGACTTTAAATCTTTCACCTTTAGAGTCTGCTGGCATCAAATTTTACCTCATCATCATCATTCGCCCGGTGTTCAATGCTTAATAGGGCTTCCCTTTAATACACCCTTCTATTAGAGGGTTTGAACTGATCCCACCACGCTGATCCAATGGGATGGTGGGTGGACCGAATTTTCCATGCCGCCTTGACGATTGATCATCTTACTTTCAGACAACCGGGTGATCGGCCCTGAATTGCCCTAACCTAGATAATAACGTAATAGAGGAAAACGAGGAACAACTCCTATTCTTCAAAAAATGAACTACACTAAAATGGTCACATGAATTTTATTTCCATTATGTATTAAATGTTGTAAAAGTTGTTTTCCATGATTAATACATTATGTACTTGTGTAGTTTTTAAAGTATCGATCATCCATCTGTTTCAAAGTTATAATTTTGGAAAAAAATCAATTATTTAGTATTAAGTAATGTGATAACATTATCGCCATGGGTGTCATGAAACACTGCTATTCTATAGGGGTTTGTATTTAATTCGATTATAAATGTAAACACAATAATGCTAGACGTCAAAACTCCAAGCATGAAATGTAAAAACATTATATATATTATTCTTAACAAGATTGAAACGTCTTTAAATTGACGAAATTTAATTATTTATTAAGTCAAGAGTTTGTTATGCCGGTACTGCCGGCTTCATAGATCAGAGGCGTCATTTTCCGAATTGGTAGTAGTTTATTTGACAATCAATAAGAATGTGTTAGTGTTTATACTGAATAAAGATATTCCACTTAAAATTGACTAAAAGTTCATGCACAATTTAATTCAATAGTGGGTTTAATACTAAAAGACCTTCGCTTCCAGTCAGAGGCATAGAGCGAAATGGGTGGTACATTTAGAATGGAACAAAAAGTTTACTAAAAGCTTTAATGGATGGTCAATATAAACATAAAAGATAAACCATATAAATGCTTCATGTCATTACATGCTTTAGGATCAAGAATATGGTAATTGATAGTTTTGACGATTTCCCGAAAGTAGGTTGTACTTAATTCGGAGATTAATTAGTATATAGTGACTCATTTTAATGATGTTTTGAGAATTAAAAAACTAGCGTCCAAAAATTACAACCTTAGATGATTAAATATATAAAATAAGTAAATAAATAATAAACTCAAACGCTACAGAAACCAAAAAGATAGACTTATATAATGTTTTGTATAATTATATTACTTCTTTCAACGGTCTATAATAAAGTCTGTAGGACCATAAATCTATATTTAAGAATAACCGGCACTAACTATTTTAATGTAAACATTGTTGAAAATTCAATGGGGCATATTCAAAACTCAATTAACTTAGGTAAATATATTGACTCTCACTAGAAGACAGCTGAAGCTAAATAAGTAACTGTTATTTTGCTATAAAAATATTACCACGAGAAAGAAGTTTGGGGTAATATATTAGTAAGGGTAATTATAATTATATTAGAACTTTATAAGCAACAACGAAAAGTAACATTTCTCGGGATTATTTTTTAAAGCTGTCAGTAAATGCTCTTATGTTCAAACTTTTTTAGTAAAAAGGGTTAAACATTTAAAATATCTTTATTTAATCTTTTTTTCAGATAGGATTAGCACAATAAAATATTTAAAAAATAAATTATTAGTTTTTGATTAAACCATTTTCGTTAACAGCACGCTGCACAATTATTTTTTATCCCTTCTAATATCATTATTTTTATGCGTTTATTGATCGTTTAATTGGTTTAACAAAAAGTATTAGGCTACTGATATCCTTAAAATATATTTTTGAAGAAGTTGTTGAATTTCTGCATCACTTTAAAACTATTTTTATTTTTCAAATGATGACATAATTTTCTGTCTGAAGGTCCTTATCCGAACATAGTGGTAGGTGTTTGACAATCAATAAGCAGGAGTAAACTTCATATGGTATAGAAGATATTGAATTTGAATTTCAAATATTTTACCCTTTATTAAATTATACAGTGGCAAAATGTTTTGATTTGAAATAGAATTTTATTTTTATTTTTATAAAACGTAAAGCTCTATTTCACGTTTTATTGTGTACATTACTTTTATAGCGTATATGCCAACGTTGAACTGAATTTTTCACATTGGTAGCTTTCTTTTATGAGCGCTTCGTTTAATAGCATGCTCAACCCATATTCATGTCACCCTGACGTCAACAAATATATGTCGCTCAAAGACGACGAGCTTTTTTCAAACGATCGAAGCTTGAAAAATTCCGCTTCATCGCAAATGTATGCATAAATATGTTTGAAAAATTCAAACATGTAAAGTTGAGATAAATGTTTAGGCATCATCTTCTACATAACTTATACAATTAATATCAAAATAAAAACCCTTGTATAAAACTAACAAGGTATCTTAAAATATATATTTATAAAATTAAACAGCAGACTATTAGCTTATATTAAATAAAAGGACTTTTATGGATTTTACTGCGCTTATTTAACATTTTACTTTCCAACGTTTTGAGCACTTTCAGCGGCCGTAGTCACTGGGTAAAAATATAAAATAAATGCGATAAAACCCGTAAAAAGTTCTTTCATCGATAATGTGTACTATTCGCGTAAACAAAATATATCGGTATCGGCCCTTGCTTAAAATACGAATGTCATGGTTAATTCTCGCGGGAAACGAGAAAAACTGCAGGATAAAGCATTAAACATTTGAATTATTAAATGATTAACTAATATTATAGTTAACGCTAGTGTTTTGGTTGGTAAGAACAATATGGGCCGACCATCCAATTGTTTGAAAGTAGGATCATTCATGCGTCGGCTATGTAAAGTTACTCAAGCTTGTAATGAAAGTTTTGGCAGTCGTTATAGGAAGTCAGTGCCTTCAAATACACCGACAACTAATCCATCCTTGGATTGCAGCTTATCTTTGGGTTGTAGAGGTCAGATGCCAGTCGCTCTGATAACAACGTTATTTAGGTAAATCTGAGTGATTGGAAGCCGACCACATAAAAAACTTGGCAAAGTGGCTAGGTGAAAACAAGATTAAGCGTAAACGATAGAATTTATCACTTATCTTTTGTTAGAGGGTAACGCGATGTGTTGATCAGGACTTTCACCTGGTGGTAAGTGATACCGGCCCCTGCTGATAAGTTCTTATCTACACTACGTAAGACGTTAAAATCGACGAGACAATATATGTTATGTCTCATTTACAAGTAATGACTCTGGCAACGGTGACTTTGAAACCGAAAGACAGAGTGCTTACACAATACGTATTTGCGCAGAAATAGACTCCGCAGACGATACACACAGGGGGTCCAGTTGTAAAACGGAACCCTAATTTAGCGTTATTAACTGAGTTAATTCCCGTTACATCAGCTATTTTCCTATGGAATTTTGTCAAAATCGGATTAGCCATTTAATAGAATAGTCAGAATGACGGATGACGGACGATGATGGACCTTCAGACAGACCAATATTTTCATAATAGTTGTTTTGATATATATCTATGTATTGATAATTTATAACAATGTATCATTTAAAATGAATATTTTACAAACAGATTTCTAATTTATGTAATTGTATAAATTACATCATTTATTGACGACCAGTGGTGCTGAAAGTTTAAAAATTATTTCCTATTAGAATTATACAATATTTATACATCTAAAGCAAAATAGCTCGCATAAGCATTTAAAGTTATATAGAATATGTCACCAAGCTTAATGTGTTGAAACAACAGGTAAACCAAACCGCTTTTCTTAGCATAATGCGTAATTTTATTGAATTACTTAAGACGGATAATGGAAAGGCATAAGGTAACAAAGAGCTGCCGCTATTAAATTCAACGCTGTTTACTTTTTCTACAGTATTAATATTTTACCACATTTATTTATTATGTAAAATTACACATCATCAACCGCCTGTATTACTTCACTGCTGGACTAGGACTCCCCTAATGCATGCCACCGATCTTCTTTCTCGATCTTCAGACACCTCATCCAGCCCACACCGGCCACTTTGTGTAAGTCGAAACTCCATATTGCGGCAGGGCGTTCCACACTTGGTTTGTTTGTTCTGGCCTCGGTTTCTACTCTAGAACTTCCCGTCTCCAGCGGGCGTCAGTTCTACACAATATTACATACAAATTACAAAATTGTACGTAACGCTTACACATTAATAATATTTGAATCGTTAAATTTATAAATATATTTAGATACTAGCTGTTGCCCACAGCTTCATCGCGTGGTATATAGTAATATATAGTAATGAAATAATACGAAGTATAATAATAATAACCTAACTAGCCTAGTGAGTCCAGTCAAAATCGAACCAGCTATTTCAGAAATTGGCAGAACATACAGACAGCCAAGCTGAAAATATTGTTTTATTATATGTATGGTAAATATACCACAATGTACTTATTTCAAACTGGTTATTTTAATAACGGACGCTCCCAGTTTTATTTATTTGTATAGATAAGAAGATAAGTAATGTTAACCTTCACCAATTCTCTTGCATATATATTTTATATTGAAAAAAAATCAATATTGAATTGGTTATTCATCTCGTTGACCTACTGTTTATCCATTCATGAGAGAAACTGCAACGATTCGCAGCAACTTTGTTCAATGTTACGCTTCTTTTCATTATGCATTTTTAGGCTTCAAATAGACATTGCGATGCGGCGTATTTAACACTGCAGTTCCGTACTTATACTTTTTATTAACACTTTCTATATTGCATTAGGAGTTTAACTTATGAGTTTCAAATATTAAATCTCTTCTTATGTAATTTTTAGATTAATATAGGCTTTTAGGAAGAGAAGCTTTATGTCACTGTTTAGCAATTGCTTCTGTCACTAGTAATATTTTTTATACATCGTTATGTATAATACAACATCGTGTTGGTAACTTAGCAACAAGTCGTGATTAGTTCTAACCAACTTACAGTTACTGTACAAATAAAAATCTGTTCCATAGACCATCAGCATTCGCAAAGTTCTTTTTTTATATTAGTGAAATAATGTTGGGTTGAAACCTATTGGTGCATCAAAATCTTACATTACTCTGTTATTTATGTGTTTAAAGAAACTACTATTTTATATAACACATAGTTATTAACTTACTAGCTGGAATATACAAACAGATTTTTGAAGTTTAGATTGCTTTGACAGGTGTGCATAGTTCATTTATGCGTAAAAACACGCTACATTTATATTTTAGAAACATTTTATATTTCGCCGTAATCTGAAACATAAATGAGCAAATGTTTTAGAAATTAACTATTCAGAAAATTGTCGAGAGAATGTAAAATTTACCTAATTTAACTAACTCTCGGTAAAGAGATCTTCGTAGATTAAATTAGTTGACGTAAAATAAATTATATCATATTAGCCTAAATTATATATTGCTTTGTACTCTTTTATTTTATTTGGTATATCAAACATTACATGCATAAAATTATGATATATAGCTGGAACGTTTGTGGTTCTGCTCGTTTCACTTTAGATTTCCGAAATGGAATTCCAGGGCTAAACATAGTAGACTATGTTACTAAAGGTATTTTTAAGGTTAGAAAATGTTTTAAACCATTACAGCAGTGTTTGAGTTTGTTCATTACAAAACATACAAAGAAAAATATAGATTATTCTTTTTATAATATTTATAGACATGCACAAAACTTGAATTATATATAAATAGAGCACAATAGATTTAGAACGTCATGAAATATCGATATCTTTAAGAAGGTGTTGCTAACTGCCTCCGTAGGTTACTGATATGGGCGTGCTTTAGACACCGAAAGTCGTGGTTCGAATCTGCGGAACTCAACAAATTTTTATTGTTGTTTCCTAATTGGTTTGGGCACTTTGGGCTGATCACCCAATTGCTTGAAAAGTAAGATGATCCATGCGTCGGATGGGTTTGTAAAAGTCGGTCCACCAACCAAACTGCATTGCACCAGCGTTGAGGGATACGGTCCGAAACCCCCAATGAATAGGGGTGTATTAGGGGAGGCCTATGTCCAGCAGTGGATTGTGGCACAGGCTAATAGTGATGATGATGAGAGTGTTGTGTATGTTAAAGCAATATTGCTTTAACATACAGCAAAACACAGTAATCGTTTTACATACAATGTTAATGTCCTTTATATTTGCAGAGCAACAAAAAACACAGAGTTATTTTAAAGCATATTCACGTATAGCAGCATAAATCAAAAACAGGGTATATGTTTATAAAAAAGAAAAAAATTAAAGGATATTAAAAGAGGAATACAAATATCTTTACATTCTGGTGGAGCATGTGGACCGTGCATAACATGCAGAAATTTTATACTTTTATTTGGTCTACAACAGAGTATTAAAGAATTTCAAATTACATTTATAAGAACAATCATGTTGTCATACGATATGAAACGTACACGTTTTTGTAAAATGCTTTATTATATCAGAATACTAGTGGCTGTTATGCTTGTTATTTAACATAGCTGGTTGCCAAATGAAATTGAGTATCCCGGAAAAGTTTACTGAATTGTAAGAATCGCGTCTTGCGGCGTACTGCGTCCGTCCTAACATGCACAAAGAAATTTTCCAAAGTTTACTAAGTTTCAGCCAAAGTGTGGCGAGAGCAGTGTATCGATGAGAGTTGTACTGCGAATATTTCAATTTCTTGTACATATAGAAAGTTGCGAAATATAAATTTAATTACTTCTATAAAAATATGAAAATCATCGAGGATTTTAATATTTATATCAAGTATTATATAAAGACGCCCGGTGTGACGCCATTTTTGGATTATATTGAGACAAATTTTGCGTTTCAGATATAAATACCAACTGCGATAAGAAAATGTAATGTTTAAAACGCTGTTAACTAAAAAAATACGCCATAAATTATACCCGTGGACGCCTGTTCGGTAATGATTACCAAAATAAATTGACAACTCATATTTTATAATTAATAAACAAGTATATAAACATCGTTATAGGAAGTCGTCCTTCAAATACACGACAACTAATCCATCCTTGGATTGCAGCTTATCTTTGGGTTGTAGAGGTCAGATGCCAGTCGCTCTGCAAACAACTTATTAGGTAAATCTGAGTGGATTGAAGCCGACCATGCAAAACTTGGCAAAGTGGCTAGGGTGAAAAACAAGAGTTAAGCGTAAACGATAGAATTTATCACTTTATCTTTTGTTAGAGGGTAACGCTGATGTGTGATCAGGACTTTCACCTGGTGGTAAGTGATACCGGCCCCTGCTGATAACGTTCTATCTCACACTACGTAAGACGATTAAAATCGACGAGACAATATATGTTATGTCTCATTTACCAAGTAATTACTCTGGCAACGGTGACTTTGAAACCGAAAGACAGTAGTGCTTACACAATACGTATTTGCGGCAGAAATAGACTCCGCAGACGTACTACCACAGGGGGTCCGTTGTAAAACGGAACCCTAATTTTAGCGTTATTAACCTGAGTTAATTCCCGTTACATCAGCTATTTTCCTATGGAATTCTTGTCAAAATCGGATTAGCCATTTAATAGAATAGTCAGAATGACGGATGACGGACGATGATGGACCTTCAGACAGACCAATATTTTCATAATAGTTGTTTTGATATATATCTATGTATTGATAATTTATAACAATGTATCATTTAAAATGAATATTTTACAAACAGATTTCCTAATTTATGTAATTGTATAAATTACATCATTGATTGACGACCAGTGGTGCTGAAAGTTTAAAAAAACTATTTCCTATTAGAATTATACAATATTTACTACACTCTAAAGCAAAATAGCTCGCATAAGCATTTAAAGTTATATGAATATGTCACCAAGCTTAATGTGTTGAAACAACAGGTAAACCACAAACCGCTTTTCTTAGCATAATGCGTAATTTTTATTGAATTACTTAAGACGGATAATGGCAAAGGCATAAGAGTAACAAAGAAAGCTGCCGGGTATTAAATTCAACGCCTGTTTACTTTTCTACAGTATTAATATTTTACCACATTTATTTATTATGTAAAATTACACATCATCAACCGCCTGTATTACTTCACTGCTGGACTAGGACTCCCCTAATGCATGCCACCGATCTTCTTTCCGATCTTCAGACACTCTCATCCAGCCCACACCGGCCACTTTGTGTAAGTCGAAACTCCATATTGCGGCAGGGCGTTCCACACTTGGTTTGTTTGTTCTTGCCTCGGTTTCTACTCTAGAACTTCCCGTCTCCAGCGGGCGTCAGTTCTACACAATATTACATACAAATTACAAAATTGTACGTAACGCTTACACATTAATAATATTTGTGAATCGTTAAATTTATAAATATATTTAGATACTAGCTGTTGCCCACAGCTTCATCCGCGTGGTAATATATAGCAATGAAATAATACGAAGTAGCCTAACTAGCCTAGTAAGTCCAGTCAAAATCGAGCCATCTATTTCAGAAATTGGCCAGAACATACAGACAGCCAAGCGAAAATATTGTTTTATTATATGTATCGGTAAATATACCACAATGTACTTATTTCAAACTGGTTATTTTAATAACGGACGCCCCAGTTTTATTTATTTGTATAGATAAGAAGATAAATAATGTTAACCTTCACCAATTTCTCTGCATATATATTTTTATATTGAAAAAAAAATCTATATTGAATTGGTATATTCTATATTCATCTCGGTTGACCTACTGTTTATCCATTCATGAGAGAAACTGCAACGATTCGCAGCAACTTTGTTCAATGTTACGCTTCTTTTTATTATGCATTTTTTAGGCTTCAAATAGTACTTTTTAATTAACACTTTCTATATTGCATTAGGAGCTTAACTTATGACTTTTCAAATATTAAATCTCTCTTCTTATGTAATTTTTAGATTAATATAGGCTTTTAGGAAGAGAAGCCTATGTCACTCGTTTAGAAATTGCTTCTGTCACTAGTAATATTTTTTATACATCGTTATGTATAATACAACATCGTGTTGGTAACTTAGCAACAAGTCGTGATTAGTTCTAACCAACTTACAGTTACTGTACAAATAAAAATCTGTTCCATAGACCATCAGCATTCGCAAAGTTCTTTTTTTATATTAGTGAAATAATGTTGGGTTGAAACCTATTGGTGCATCAAAATCTTACATTACTCTGTTATTTATGTGTTTAAAGAAACTACTATTTTATATAACACATAGTTATTAACTTACTAGCTGGAATATACAAACAGATTTTTGAAGTTTAGATTGCTTTGACAAGTGTGCATGTTCATTTATGCGTAAAAACACGTTACATTTATATTTTGGAAATATTTTATATTTCGCCGTAATCTTAAACATAAATGAGCAAATGTTTTTAGAAATTAACCATTCAGAAAATTGTCGAGAGAATGTAAAATTTACCTAATTTAACAACTCTGGTAAAGAGATCTTCGTAGATTAAATTAGTTGACGTAAAATAAATTATATCATATTAGCCTAAATTATATATTGCTTTGTACTCTTTTATTTTATTTGGTATATCAAACATGTACATGCATAAAATTAGTGATATATAGCGGAACGTTTGTGGTTCTGCTCGTTTCCACTTTAGATTTCCGAAATGGAATTCCAGGGCTAAACATAGAACTATGTTACTAAAGGTATTTTTAAGGTTAGAAAATGTTTTTAAACCATTACAGCAGTGTTTGAGTTTGTTCATTACAAACATACAAAGAAAAATATAGATTATTCTTTTTATAATATTTATAGACATGCACAAAACTTGAATTATATATAAATAGAGCACAATAGATTTAGAACGTCATGAAATATCGATATCTTTTAGTAAGGTGTTTCTAACTGCCTCCGTAGATTACTGGTATGGGCGTGCGCTTTAGAAACCGGAAGTTGTGGGTTCGAATCCTGCGGGAACTCAACAAATTTTTATTGTTGTTTCCTAATTGGTTTGGGCACTTTGGGCTGACCACCCAATTGCCTGAAAAGTAAGATGATCCATGCGTCGGATGGGTATGTAAAAAGTCAGTCCACCAACCAAACCGCATTAGACCAGCGTTGTTAGATACGGTCCAAAACCCCCCAATGGATAGGGGTGTATTAGGGTAGGCCTCTGTCCAGCAGTGGATTGTGGCACTGGCTAATGGTGATGATGATTAAGGTGTTGCTGTATATTAAAGCAATAAATTAATCGTTTTACATACAATGTTAATGTCCTTTATATTTGCAGAGCAACAAAAAACACAGAGTTATTTTAAAGCATATTCAAGTATAGCAACATAAGTCAAAAAACAGGGTGTTAAGACACGTTTATAAAAAGGAATAAAAATAAAGGATTAAAAAAAAGAGGAATTCAAATATATATTAATTCTGGGTGGAGCATGTGGACCGTGCATAACATGCAGAAATTTTATACTTTTATTTGGTCTACAACAGAGTATTAAAGAATTTCAAATTACATTTATAAGAACAATCATGTTGTCATACGATATGAAACGTACACGTTTTTGTAAAATGCTTTATTATATCAGAATACTAGTGGCTGTTATGCTTGTTATTTAACATAGCTGGTTGCCAAATGCTGAAATTGGTATCCCGGAAAAGTTTACTGAATTCGTAAGAATCGCGTCTTGCGGCGTACTGCGTCCGTCCTAACATGCACAAAGAAATTTTCCAAAGTTTACTAAGTTTCAGCCAAAGTGTGGCGAGAGCAGTGTATCGATGAGAGTTGTACTGCGAATATTTCAATTTCTTGTACATATAGAAAGTTGCGAAATATAAATTTAATTACTTCTATAAAATACAATAAAAATATGAAAATCATCGAGGATTTTAATATTTATATCAAGTATTATATAAAGACGCCCGGTGTGACGCCATTTTTGGATTATATTGAGACAAATTTTGCGTTTCAGATATAAATACCAACTGCGATAAGAAAATGTAATGTTTAAAACGCTGTTAACTAAAAAAAATACGCCATAAATTATACTGCGTGAACGCCTGTTCGGTAATAATTACCAAAATAAATTGATAACTGTCATATTTTATCTACTAATAAAACAAGTATATAAACAGTCAACTAATAACTGTGGTCAAATCTTTTTTAATGTTTGACGAATATCAATCTTCTGGTACTTACATTTTTATACGACAAAAAAGCGTTTAAGCTTACTGTGGAGATAAATAACACGTTGTCCACTTTTAGCTAATTACTAAATAAAACTTGTTACCAAACTTTGAACATAAACTGTAAGAAAGCTTGTCTGAATACGGAGCAATCTGCCCAAAAACAAAAATTCATGTAGATTTTAAGAACTCGTTATGAATTAATGTAAATATATAGATTGCCTGTGAAATAAGATGATTGAGGTGACGGATGGGCATGTTAAAAGTCGGTCGTGCGCCTTGTCTCTCTGTGGTCGTTTTTGTTAACTGTCCGATTAGACAACGAGTGTAAAGGTAGAGCAAGTACACATGAGTGTACTCTTACACTGGTACACTATAACATCTTCTGCGTAGTTGGCCGATCTGAAATATAAATTGACTTGGAGACCACTATTAAATCGTTAACTTGATTTTATAGCCTCTTGACTTCGTATTCAAGTATTCATGGGAAAGTCTATACCAATTCGAAACAATTCTAACATTTGATTCATTCGTTGTTATATATACTTAATCTTAGGGCGCAAATTTGATTTAATTAATTTCGACTCACATAAAACATAGTCTTGTGAATATTTACGTACTTACATAAGTGGTCGGAGCAGTAGCTCTATAAGCAGACATATATAAACAAAAAAAATTGTCAAGTCAATAAAAACTTTAACGGATGACGTTGCATTTTTTTATTTTTAATACTTGTGGAGAAAGACGTGTTTCAAAAAAATTAAGTGTAAGAGTTACTAGTGACAAGTAAGTTTCAAGACATCAAGTGCACCTTTTGTTTTGTTTGATATATCAATTTCAAAATGAGTACATGGATTCAGTTAATTAGTGTGCCAGAAGCCTGAGATAGGGCTATCTCCGGCGTCCTGCGCTGGTGAGGTTACAGTGAATGTAAACAACGTAGTCATATAAGTCAGTCCGACTCAGACTGTTCATGCCCCCACGAAGAGGAGTATTCGTGCGCATTTCCTCACGTAAAAGCACAATAAAAAAAGAGTCCCACGTTACCTCTTTTGTGGACTTGATGCCTAAGAAATTCTTTACCATTTAACCAGTGGATTGTAAAGTAAAGTAGGTCCAGTCAAAAAATAAAACTCTCCACCTCTCATCACTAACAATTGCTTTATAAAAGTTAAAGCTACATTCTACAGAAGCAAATCTACTATCACTTGCCTACTCGACTGTATGATGTCATGAAGACTATCAATTGCTGCGTAATTTTTTTCGCGAATATAAAACTAACTCATCAATCATCATCATCATCAAGTTCCGAGGTGGTCTCTAGGCTCCGTAGTCTAGTAGAAAGGGCGTTTGCTTTAGAAACCGGAGGTTGCGGGGTCGAATCCTCTAAGCAACTAATTTCGTAGTTGGTCAGGGTAACTTGAATCGATCGCCCTATTGTTTGAAAAGTAAAATAAAGCATGTTTTGGATGGGCTTGCAAAAAGTCAGTCCACCCGACCCAACCAACCCGCATTGGACCAGCGTGGTGGGATACGGTCCAAAAATGGAGAAGGCTTTCCTCAGGGGAGACCTATGTCCAGCAGTGGATTAACTCAAGGCTGATGGTGATGATGGTGATGAAGTCCCCTTTTACGTGTTGCCGTCCAGGGCGATACCACCGTGGAGCCTTTTTGTTTGCAAAAGGGTAGTGCTTAAAATACTACTGTGTTCCGGATTAAAGGGAACCATAGCCTGCGTATTTAATGGGTAAACGAGATGTAACGTCCTATGTAGTCCATCAGGAAGGCAGCGTTTTGGTGATACTGCCGATATCTATGGGCGTCGGCGACCACTTTCCATCAGATCAACTATCAAACCGTCTTCTACAATTGGCAGTAATAAAAATGACATTGTTCAACGTATGTGTATTTACGTCTTGTTTATCATTTATTTAGGTATAAATAATATAGTAATATTTGACTCTTAGCAGGCTTTTTTTGGATCTCGGTGACAGTAAATACATAAAATAATCGCCCAAGCTAAAGAAATATGGGATTTTACGTCTTGTTTGACAAATACGAGGGCTGCACTAAAAGCATCGGAAATGAAATATTTTTACTAATCCTGTGGTATCAAAATCTTTTTAATTGCAAACTCCTTGCTTTTGAAAATCGAATAGGGTAAAGGGAGATATATTGGTGATATAAGTAGTTTGGTGATAGTTTTTAAAACACTTTTGTATGACCGCGTTAGCGCGAATTGCTACAAGTGTAAACGGTATAAAACCTTTTCACTCGCTCCGGTAATTTGTCTCAGCGTTTGGCGAACAAGCAATTCGCTAACGCGGTCATACAAAAGTGTTTTAAAAAGTATCACCAAATTACTTATATCACCAATATATCTCCCTTTACCCTACCACTTATTTATTTAAAAAATTCCCCCGGTCTTGTCAAACTTTTTTAGTCGTTTCGAAAATGGAATTCGATGACGAAATGGAGCGATGATTTATAATGACTTTCGAAGTGGTTTAACACAAAAACAGTGTGTGGACCGAATGATTTGTACATTTTATTATGAAGCACCATCCAAAACCACAATTTATCGCCGGTTTGCTGAATTTTAACGTGGACATGTCAAGCTCAGGGATGATCCCCGTCAAGGTCGTCTAAAAACTGTAGACTCATAAGAAAACGTTGATGATGTGCGTAAGCTGATTGATGATGATCGACATGACATACCGCGAAATTCAGGCAACTTTAGACATTGGCATGAGTCAAATAAATAATCTCGCATGAACACTTAGTTTTAAAAAAGTTGTTTTCCCGATGGATAGCTGTGGACACCTACAATACGGCCATTTCGGAGACCGAAACTTCCGAGTGGAATGGTTGCTACAATAATTGGTTTTATTGTATGAAAAAATTTCGCGGAGATTACTTCCAAAACAATAAATACATTTTTGTTGTGTCACTTTCTTGATTCCCAAAATTTTCCGTGCCATCCACGTAACTAAATTAGCTGGACTAGTCTTTAAACAAAGTTGTGTTTGTGCACTCCTTATCTTTGCATTACAGAAATGGGCACCATTGGGTACTATCGTTGTAGGTTCTCTGTAAATATCTAATTAATAAAGTTTTATTCCTCCATTTAACATTTTTAGAATGTGATTACAATTGTTTCTTTTAATAAAATTAAAGTAAGCATTTCTGAAACATTTAATGAAATGATTTTTTTTGCAATAACACTAATAAGGTATATTAGTAGAGAGCATGTCGAAATAATATTTTTATGAAGCATTTCATAGCGTCACAAATTATGTATTCCGATAAATTTTACGGCCTGACTGCGGTTAAAATAATACATTATTACTTATGGCGTTTCATGGTGTAATGGAATATTTAGAATGTTTTATGACGATGACACGCTTGTCGCTGACTTTAACGAACCATTTATTTCAGATTTAAAAATAAATTCTAAAAGTGCTTTAAAAACAAATTATTTGTTTACATTCTGAGGCCTAATTCGAAACTTAAATTACAGTGGTCACTTTATACGAGAGACTCTCTGGGGTGGTACCTCCTCAGTGGCAATATGCTGCAAATCAGTGGTGTGTAAACACTACTGTTTTAGGCTGAAAGATTACTAAGTAAACGGGACATAAAATGTCACGACTCAGGGCGGTGAGCTGTTCTGTAGCACTTTAACTTATCCCTTTAACGGATTTAAAAAAACATTACGCTTTAGAAACTGGAAGTCCTTCGAATGGAAGGGTTCGAATCTTGCAGGAACTCAACATATTTTCATCGTTGTTTCCTAGTTAGTTAGGGATATATGTATAATAGGATGATCCATGCATCAAATGGACTTGTAAAAGTGACTGCACTTGCGTATACGCGTACACTAATACAGTTGTACAGTTGTATAGTTGACTGATCTCCAATACAGACCAAACGCCGTAGTGGATTTCGGCTTAGAGAAGTAAATAAATATTAGATTCATAATATTATTCAGGTAAATCTAAATGGATCAGAAGCTGACCCATAATAACTAAGAAAAAGGGCTAGGAAAAACGAAAGATCGCTTTAACGAATATAATGTTTTAATTAATTATATGCCACTTGATATTTACTATCTTATTAAGCAAGCAACAAGTTTCAAGCACAGTTTTAGTCCGAAATTAAATTATAATTTAGCAATATATAATTTTTATTACTTCCATAACATTATGATTAAATTCAAGTTCGATTAAAATTTAAATATCTTTATTCAACATTGAAACATTACTCTTACAAATTAATTTTATTTTAGCGAATACGCAATTTTAATTAGAATAATGTTTAATGTACGCTTTGTATGTTATGTTACACTTGTTGTTATAATAAACACAGTTCAACTTCATTATCGTCACATTATTATATGATTATTGAATTGAACTTGTTAAGTATTTTTTTCTATTGATATTGGTTTATTTTAAACAACTGTTTAGTATAGTTGGTATTTTTCATAAATTTTATGATATTAGTGAATTCTTTAGTGTGTTTATTTAGTAAATTTATTAGTGACTTATTTTGAAAAAGTATAAAAGACAGTTGTTATTATAGAAATAATAAAAAAGTTGGTATTTATACGCTATTGATAAATATCGTGTGAGTGTAATGCTTCACTACATAGTATAAAATAAAGTCACTTTTCTGTCCCTATATCCCTGTATGTATGTATGCTTAAATCTTTTATACTACTCAACGGATTTTGATATGGTTTTTTTTAATAGATACAGTGATTGAAGAGAAAAGCTTATACGCGTAATGTATGCATACATTTATTTATTTTTCCATAAATTTTACAGATATCCATATTGCACCCGTACGGAGCCGGGGCGGGTCGCTAGTATATAATAAATTAATGTTATGCCTTTAGGTACCTGATACTTACATGTTTTATTACAAGACTCGGAAAAACAATAAGAGTTTCCAAATAATAGTATTAGTTAATAAGTTTCTTAACTTTTGACACGGTACAGATTAAATACACAGGCGAAATGATTACAAAATTTCCTTGATAGACTGTCTATCTGTCAAAGCAATTGTTTTTAGACTATTCGTGACTGTGGTGTCTATAGATTATTAAAAATTTCGGGAATATTGTAAAAAAAATTACGAGTCTTTCACAAAGTTTTATGCTACCATCGATATTTCTATTAAAAAATAAAACTTTGACACAACGTTGACTTCATATCTTATGATTGTATGTTACAGGTGATCTGTTTTAGAAACTTCTGATGTAGCATTTTGGTCTAACACTTATCCAGACCTATCTATAAAGATTTTTGAATTTTGGCTATGTAGAAAATAAAATTTTGTAAATTTTCCTTTAAGCATCTTATAACAATTCCTTTACAAAACAAATTGGATTATCTGTGAAATTTCGAAGAGGCTGAACATCGTGCTTGTTAAGTTGTCTTGTAAAATGGACACGTATTCCCTCCAGATAAAAAAAATATTCATCATCATCAGCCTATGATAATCCACTGCTGGAAATAGGCCTCCCATAATACACCCCTATCCATAAGGGAGTTATGGACCGTACCCCACGACATGGTCCAATGCGGGTTGGTGGGTGGACCGACTTTTTACATGCCCATCTGACGCAGGGGTTATCTTACTTTTCGGACAATTGGGTGATCAGCCCAAATTGCCCTAACCAACTAGGAAGCAACAATGAAAATTTGTTAAGTCCCCGTAGGATTCGAACCCACGACCTTCGGTTTCTAAAGCACACGCCCATATCACTAGGCTACGGAGGCAGATAAAGAATTAAAAGATACAATAAAGAATTTAATAAAATTATAAAAGATTTGCGTTAACTTGTCGTTATATATTACTAATTAAAGTAAGAAAGTGAAGTATAAAAGTAAATAAAAGTCTAGCGTAAAGAAATAATATATATTTTTAAGATCTTATTACTATTAAGTCAAATGAGCTTTTCCCGCTTGAATAGCACTCAAGTAATTTCATTAAATCAGCTGTCAAAAACATGAAGCAACTTTTTAAAACTGCGCAGCATTCTAAAAGTACTTAATGTAAAATAGCAGTTCAGTATTCAAAAAGTTTTTTGTAAAAAAAAGTAGTATATATTATACATATATATTTGTGTAATAACCTCCTTAGTATTTTTATTTATCATCATCATCATCGTCACTACTGTTTTATTTTAGGATGTTCCGGCAAAATCTTGATAGAAAACGATAAAATATAGGAAAAGCTTCACATATTCAACGGACAGCGTACACGTTTTTACAGACGGAAATTTTCGTTAATTACGGCGACTCGGTCCAAAACCCTCTAACGGATAGGGGTGTATTAGGGGAGGCCTATGTCCAGCAGTGGACTATCACTCAGCGGTATTTCTAGGTCAAGACCTACCTACCTGTAAGGAAACGTCATCTTAATGACAAATTCCTTACAGGTGATTAAAGAGGAAATTCCTGAATCTCTTCACTTAGTGCATTATCAAAGTGTCATATTATTTAAATACAATTTTAAATTGCAATAGTCTTGAACACTATAACTTTTAATATATTTTTAAAAATGAAAAAAATAATTGATTTATTTTTCTTTTATTTTCATTGTTTTAGTAATATGTTAAAATTTAGTTTCTGAAATTGATTTCAACATCCATCTCCTCCACGGACTGCGTCCGCAGAATGTCTGCAAGGTGTATTGAAATATACTGTGTTACTGGGTACAAAAATTGATTATTTTATGTTCAACAATAACGAATTTTCGTATAAACTTTAAATCCTTATTTCAACCCTTCCCGACGCTTCTATCGTACATTGGTACTTACGTAGAATAGTAGCCGAGAAAGTTTGTCCTTTCTCAGCTATAATCAATAAGAGACTAGTAAAGATGGACAGATATAGTTAATTTCGCATTTATGCTATTAGTATGGATTGTATCTAATGATATAAATATAACAATATTGCAGCATAAGGTCGAACATGTTGTACTATATCTTTACAATCCCTGATCTGAAAATAACAGCAAAATAAATCTAATTAATCCAATAGTCAGAAAGGACGCATTATGTTAACGTAAATGCACCCTCTTTATTTTATAAACGCAATATAATGTCAACCCGCTGATCCTTCCTTATTTGGCGATATAACAAAACGTAGGTGTAATCTATTTCAAAAGCATAGAAGGAAATTTAATCAAAAGAATATTCTTTTTATATTAACTGTGAAAAAACCGTTGGTAATAAATTTATAGTACACCAGAGTACTTTAAGAAAAAAAATATTCCCATTGTGAGAATTTGACATTGTCAAGTGCCTTCCACAAGCTTTTGTAGCACTTTTTTAATCACTTAAACGTTGTAACGTCTAGAAAAGGTATACGAACTAACTACTAAAGCTTGTATATGATAAGAAGAAAATTGTTTATACGAATACATCTATACGAATTTTATTAAGCCGAAGAGTTTGTTTTTCAGATATTTTTTTAAGAAATCGTTTGTGTTACAACCTATTTATGAGTTTTTTCCGTATTTACATTAAAGTGCCTTTTAAATGGGTAATTCATTCAAAATAGGTATTTCCTATATAATGTGTATTTCCTTTGAAATGGTTTCGTGAAATATATTTTACCTACTACCTGAAAAAACTTAATGATTAATGTTAGTCCTATATTACAACTTCACATTAACAGAGTTTTGAGAACATATGCTGATTTATTGTTTGATTATATTTGTGATTGACTACAATGGCATTACATGTAACGAATATCTTGTGGTTTCGAAGTCTTCGCCGTATTAACCACGTACACAGTTTATGAATGTAATAACGCTTCAGAAGCTAACTATATAAACCCACTGTATGTTGTGCAAAAAATTATCTGTTTTTACGGTGGTAATTTTCTGTAGAATAAAGGTACTTTACAGCATACAATTTTAATTAATATCTTACAAGTTATAAGTTATTAACGTTGCGGTTAGTGCGTTCTATGGGAGAAATCGTTAGGTGAGGATTGCGTTAATGAGAATGACATTATCATCATAATCAGCTTTTATCAGTGCACTGCTGGGAATAAGTTTTTTTTTCTATGAACACCAAGACAGCTGATCCCCTGGTACTCGTTTTGAAATTAGACCGGCTACTGCATGGAGATCGGCATATCTCGTCGGAAATCAACCAGCACTCCGTCTTTTCAAACGAAGCCTCCACTCTACAACGTTATTGGCCCATCGGCCATCCGTTATTTTGATTATATGACTTGTCTACTACCACTTCAACGAGATAATCCTGCACGTCCCTTTGAAAACGTCAAACACTTATAAAACATTATATATAAATGCGAAAGCAACTGTGTCTGTCTGTGTGTTTGTTTATATCTGTTCGTCTTTACGTTCGTCTTTACCGTTTAAATTACAGAACCGATGTTCTTGAAATATGGCGTACGTACATAGAACATATTCCAAAAAAGACATAGACTACTTATTATTGGAAAAAGAATGGCTGAAAATTTTCGAAATGGAATATTACTATATGGAAATACGTTATTCTTGATGTCAAATCAATGAAACTTAGAGTCTAATTATAGACATAGTTAATGAACCTTATTTAAATTGCTATACATTTTAATAGATACACCTTGTTGTTCATACTATTCAATATATAATTTAACATCCAATTTACAGTAAACATTTAAAACCAACATATTTCGTACTCTGCCAAAAAAGGCTGCAAAGCTTTATACATGTTATTTATTCTCATTCAAACAATAGTACTTTACAAGAGAACAGTTTAAGAACACAATGCTTTGTGGGTTTTCTCGTGACAATGTTTTCTAATTAATATTTACATAGCTAACTGCCTCCGTAGCCTAGTGGTATGGGCGTGTGCTTTAGAAAACCGGAGGTCGTGGGTCTCGAATCCTGCGAGGACTCAACAAATGTTCATTGTTATTTCTAGTTGGTAAGGCAATTTGGGCCGATCACCCAATTGTTCTGAAAAGTAAGATGATCCATGCGTCGGATGAACATGTAAAACGTTGGTCCACCCACCAACCCGCATTGGACCAGTGTGGTGGGATACGGTCCAAAACCCCCTAATGGTAGCGGGGAGGCCTATATCCAGCAGTGGACTATCACTGGCTGATAATGATGATGATGATGATTCACAAAGCAAATTGAAAAAGTTAGCGTCGTGACATTGTGGCGACTTAATTACGCGATAATTTCTTCATAAATATTAAAAAAAAATCTAGTAAATCTAGGTCCTTTACGACATTTTGGATGTTATGTATGTAGCTTGTTATCACATAAAACAAATTAGGCCTTCATTGTTACAACTATAAAGATTATATAGGTAGTAAATTTCATCTTAATGAAGGACCGTCAGCGGAAGTAATTTTTGCCTTAAATCAGCAGCAGGAAACTATTTGTAGCATGGATATAGTTATATATACTGGGGATATTGTGAAAACGAAAAAAATTATGCCTTAGCACTAGGATCGGATTTGTAATGGCTTACGCTGATGTATAATTAAAAACATTAAACACTTATTTTCCTCTTCTTATCAGAATATTAGACGCTTTTCTTAATGAAATCGGGACTTTTGACTGACTTGTTTATTTGGTTTTTACTTTTTAATTAATTTGAATACGTACTAATAAATTCCTTGTGTTTTAAAAAATCCCCAGTTTTTTTTACATGATTTTGTTGAAGCGTTTGTTAACTTCATCTTATCTTCTTCTATCATTATCACCATCAACCGCCTGTGATAGTCCACTGCTGGACATAGGCCTCCCCTTATACACCCTCTATCCATTAGGGGGCTATGGACCGTATCCCACTACGCTGGCCCAATGCAGGTTGGTGCGTGGACCGACTTTTTACATGCCCCTCCGACGCATTGATCATCTTTTCAGACAATTGGGTGATCGGCCCAAATTGCTAAGTCCCCACATAATTCGAACCCACGACCTCCGGTTTCTAAAGCACACACCCATACCACTAGGCTACGAGGGCAGTTGTTGTTAACTGACTAATGTTAGTAATTGTTTATAGCAACATTTGTATTACAAACGATGCCGCATTGAATACCGTGCAATGCTCTAATCGGTGTAACAGACGGAATGAATCACGCAAATACTTAAAATTTGCAATATCAGAGTAATATTTTCTTTCTATGAACAAGTACTCAATATATCGGTGTAATATGGTAACGGAATTGAAGTGCATTCCTATTGAATTCTATATACTAATGGTAATAGAGACTCTGGAACTGGAATTGTTTTTTAATATGTTGAATTATACCCTTTGTCTTTTTAATGCTAGCAATTTTTTTACTGTAATCACATTTTATAAACAAAAATGTATTAATTTACGAATTTAAGAGGCCAGAGGTCTTTAAATGCGCTATTAATAAGAAAATATTAAAAATAAACCGCTTAATAAATGTCACAGATACAAGTACGTAAGTCATAGAACAATGCGTTTCTCCAACTATATTTTAAGGACCAAAGTTTCTGGTAAAGTTACCCCACCACGCTGGTCCAATGCGGGTTGGTGGGTGGACCGACTTTTTACATGCCCATCCGACACATGTATTATCTTACTTTTCAAACAATTAAGTGATCGGCCCAAATTATTCTAACTAACTAGAAAACAACGATAACACAAAGTTGTTTTCCCGCGGGATGTGAACTTACGACCTCCAGTTTATAAAGCAAGGGCCAATACCGCTAGACCACAGAAGCGGTAACAAAAAGAGTATGAAGCAAAAAATTTACTATCAGCACGCTTTATTAGATATGTGCCACAAAAACCGTTGAGGGTATACACATTTCACATTTTTGCTTGACTGTTGATAGAGCTGTTGGCCGCAGGCCTCTACAGTGTGAGTGGACTAGGGGTGGCTGGCAACTTTAACGTGCTATCCTGCCCCGGTACTGGAATGCCGCATTCGCAAGGGCTCCAAAAACCGTTGAGGATATACATATTTCATATTTTTTTAACTGTTGATAGAGCTGTTGGCTGCAGGCCTCTACAGCTTAGCGTGACTAGGGGTGGCTGGCAACTTTAACGTGCTAGCCTGCCCCGTACCGTAATGCCGTATCTCGCAAGGCTCCAAAAACCGTTGAGGGTATACATATTTCATATTTTTTTGACTGTTGATAGAGCTGTTGGCCGGAGGCCCTCACAGCGTTAGTGACTCAGGGTGGCCGGCAACTTTATGTGCTAGCCTGCACCCTGCGTACCGTGATGACGTATGGCAAGGGCCCCTGGAGAGGGTGCCTCGTCGTGCCTGTATCATCCCGTTAGCCACATATTTTACCTAAAACAGAGATTATTATTTAAAATAGTCCTAGAAAAGCATCCGAGTAGGTGGATACAAAGGGCAGACGGTAATGACGTTTGTGAAAGCAATACGAATTTTCAAGACGTGTAGCGTTTTTATTGTTTTCATCTTTGACCACGCGAAAGAAACCGCGGGTTACATCTTATCTAAAATAAACAGTCTAAGTGGCCAAGTGGTATTATTATATAAATCGAAGGTCGTGGGTTCGAATACTGAAGGGAAATTTACTGTCGTTGTTTTCAAGTAATTAACGACAAAATAGACCCTTACCCTCGAGCGTTGGATGAGCATGTAAAAAGTCGGTTACGGTTGTCAAGGCCACCATTCATTCGTTTAGTCTTACTATAAGAAAATGGCTACAACAAGAACTTCTTTAAAAGACACCATAAATAGTGTACTAGAACAAATAGTACGTAATAATATGCATTTTGATAGGTTATGGCCCATAATTAAAAAAAACACACAAATAAGGTAAATATCAGAATTATAAATTTGAAACAAATGTGAAACGAATGGCATTTGATTGCACAGACCTCAGAAGTAGTAGCGTGTAATTTTTGCAGCGGAACAAACTTTTGACTTCGCTCCTGAATAAGGTCATCGTTTCTATCGCTTTTGTGTCGACGGATATCATTAAGTATTTTAGTTCTGTGACTCTCTGGCTTCCATTTTATTTAAGTTTTCTTGCCAAACAATCTTTTCAGTATTAAACACTACTTGCGTGGCACAGGAAACATTAAGTCATTTTAAACTTGTATTTAAGTTAAATTTCTGGGAAAGAGAGTAATCCTTGGCGACGACTTATATTTATTTAAGACACGTTTTCTTTACTAATAAATCTTTTTTTCTGAAATATAGTACGCATTAAAAATAAAAAATAATTTGTAAACTGAATTTTATTTCAGTATTGTATATAAACATAACTTTTTCGTGGGTAGTGGCAAAGTGCAAACGTCTTTTACAGTAGCTCGTTGTTTTTCTTTAAAATTTAATAGAATTTAAGTGTTTTTGTGCACTGTACTATATTTCACTTTGATTCACTAATAACTGCTCATCAAGTTTTAAGCATAACTATGCTAAACTAATTGAAATTATGTCCATCCAGCAAAAATTGGATGACAATATTTCCAAAAGATTTGATGACCTGCAAAATCAAATAAGTAATGCTGGATCATCAAAAGACACAGTGACAAAGCTTGGTGATGAGCTGCGTAGCTTTCGAGGACTATATATGGTATTCTCGGTCTTCTTCGGCAGCAAATTAGAGATGTTTGCAAGCAAGTCGACAACTTAGAATCTTGGACTAAGCTTTTCCAGAAAACTTGTTTGCATTTTGGCATACGCTCAGTATGGTCATAAAGGTGGAGTCAGTAGTTATTCGTACAGCAGATGGCACCATTAATAAACTTACTGCAGAAGATGAGCTGTCCAGCCTATTTAAGAATCTTTAAAAACTTTAAAATTTAAATGTTTTTTATTATTATTCTTATTCGTTTTGTTATATGCACAATATTAGAAGTTATTTATATTGACTATTAACTTTAGTTTGGTTAAACTACAAATTTGATATGATATTTTACCTGTTTACTTTTTACTATTTTATACTATATATATGTCACATAATGATTTGGGTTTATTGAGATATGTGGTCAGTCGATTAATACTTTACTGTTAATTAAAATACTAGTTACCTGCCATTGTTATTCTAAAATTAGCTTGAATGTCGCTATGATGGGTCCTATTTGACATTTGACACATGTCAATATCGCCGATAGTTGAAATTATATTCTTGCTTTCCAAATGACTTATTTATTGTGTCAAAATATTCTCAGTACTAATTGGCATTACCTTTTTATTTTTAAATTTGATCTGTTTTATTTTGTACTTTAGTTTTTATTTCTTTTGTTTTTGTTTTTGTTTTGTCATATTGCTTATAGCTGCCTCCCTAGCCTAGTGGTATGGGCGTGTGCTTCAGAAACCGAAGGTAGTGGGTTCGAATCCTGCGGGGACTCAACAAATTTTCATTGTTGTTTCCTAGTTGGTTAGGGCAATTTGGGCCGATCACCCAATTGTCTGAAAAGTAAGATGATCCATGCGTCGGATGGGCATGTAAATAGTCGGTCCACCCACCAACCCGCATTGGACCAGCGTGGTGGGATACGGTCCAAAACCCCTAATGGGTAGCGGTGTATTAGGGGAGGCCTATGTCCAGCAGTGGACTATCACAGGCTGATGATGATGATGATGATGATGATGATTTTGCATATTTAAATTATTATTATAAATTCTGATTTTGTAATGAACTTTCATGGCTGGTAGGTGGTCTGGAGGTTAATATTAACATTACGTTGTTCTATTAGTTTTAGCCTGTAATATACATAATTTTATTTTATTTATATATTATACATATTTACATATTATATATATTGATGAGGATTTCTTTCATTCTGCTGCTGAAACTGCGACATCTTTTGATGATGATAGTTTTCTATCATTTGACGAAACTCTTAAGGTATACTTAACTGGAAAATTTAATACGGGTCTTCGGATTCATTTAAATATATAAATGCGCAAAGCATCCCAAGCCATTTTGATTATTTGTATGACACATTCTCCAATTCAATGTTCACGCCAGACTTATCTTCGAGGTTGGCTCAAATCTCATCTCTCTAGTACTATGACTACCCTTCCCGGCTTTATCATGGTACGTAATGACGCATAGGGAGGGAGTTGGGCGTGTCGCCATATACCAAAGTGATTTTCCATATAAAGTATTGGCTTCTTGCCACCAGATTCAGCTTCTGGTGAATACCTTTCCTTGAACTCATTGTTAAAGGTGCCAAGAAAATCATAGCTGCAGTATATTGTCCCCCAAATACCGACCTTTTGGATTTTGGATCGGTTCTTGAATCTTTGGGTTCGAGTACACTCACCATGTCATCACAATTTTAACTCTAATCTCCTATCACCAAATACTTCCCGGACTCGTCGATTCCTTGATGTTGTCAAGTCAAGCTGCTTTCATGTACTGCCTCTACAGGCTATTCACCATAACCTCTCCAGTGAAGATTCTTGGCTTGTCATAATCTTTATCAAATCCTCCAAGATTTCCACTTATGGCCAATTTATCCAGCTCCAAGTTTTCTCTTAACGACCTAATTTTCCTGTCATATATCCTGAAACCACCTAAGCCCAAACCCAAGGTCTTGCACGTGCGATCCTTTAAACATTTGAATGTTGAGGAGTTACACCGTGACACTGCAAAATCTAGCTGGGTGCCGTTGAAAGCTGCCATTCTGATTCAATTGATGAGAAGGTGAATGTCCTCAATGATGTGGTCCTGGGCTGTACGATAACCACGCACTGATTAGGAAAGTTAAAATCAGGCGTCCTGCGCTTAGGCTCGCTGTTGAGTAAAAATGGCCATGAGACGTAGAGAACGCGCGTTTCGAATTTTAACCGCTGCAGATCAAATGAAAATTGCAATCTTTATAAAAAGGGAGAAATCGGTGTAATCAGATGGTACGCAACGCAAAACACTGCAACATTTTAAATAATATTTCTATTGACTTCTCTGCTGATATCTGAGAAGTTCTTTGGGACTCTAGGTATAGGCAAGTCGCGTAACAAACCTCCCTGCAACAATCCTCATTTCGTTACTTCTACTTAAATGGATCCATTTAAGTAATATTTAGAATACTACAATATCAAGAACTATTTCAATAAGATATATAATATTAATTCATTTTATTTCTCTTCAGTTACTTTTGAAGAAACCAAAAAGCAATCCTTGCCATCAAGTCCAATGCTGTTGGGTGCGATTGCTGGATTCGATCAAATGCAGATAGTGATTGCCGGCCCGGCCCAAAGGTAGCAACAATACTCCATGTGAGACCTGCGCCTTATACAGTTTAAGGTGGTGAGCCGGCTTGAAGTACTGTTTGGCCCTGTTGAGTACTCCGAGTTTTTTGGAGGTCATTTTAGCCTTGCTCTCCAAATGACCGCCAAATTGGACAACACTCGAAATATCGACGCCCAGAATGCCAATGTTTGGCTTGGCACTAAGGTGAGTGTTTCCGAAGAGTGGCTTTTGCGTAAAGCGCAACTTGAGTCTTTGAAGGATTAAACTGGACTAGATTTAGTCCAGTTTAATCCTCAAAGCCTTCCTTTTCTTCTAGCCTTCCCTTTAACTGCCTGCAGCCTAGTGGTATGGGCGTGTGCTTAGAAACCGGAGGTCGTAGGTTCGAATCCTGCCGGGACGCAACAAATTTTCATTGTTGTTTCCTAGTTGGTTAGGGCAATTTGGGCCGATCACCCAATTGTCTGAAAAGTAAGATGATCCATGCGTCGGATGGGCATTAAAAGTCAGGTCCACCCACCAACCCGCATTGGACCAGCGTGGTGGGATACGGTCCAAACCCCTAATGGATAGGTGTCTTAGGGAGGCCTATGTCCAGCAGTGGACTAAAACAGGCTGATGATGTGTATGATGATGTAGATTTAGTCCCCCAATCGGAAATCTTCACAAGGGATGATTCGATGTCAGACACAAGTTTGTTCACAACTCACCGACGTGATCCCGGGAGACATTGCTGCGGCCGAAATACAGTGCATACACGGTACTGTCATCCGCATAGCAATGAATGCTACTGGTATGCAGAAGGAACAATGTCGGGGATAGCACGCAGCCTTGTGGAACACCTAGCGTTTACGGTCGGGGTCCAAGCATGAGCCTTTAACTCTCCGTTCCGCAAAGAAACTGCCGATCCATCCCAGCAAACTCTCCCAGGAAGCCCATAGGAAGGAATTTCGATAGTAAGGCTTTTGCCAAACCTGAGCGAAGGCTTTCGCAATGTCAAAACTGACGCCTGTGCCTCACCCTTACCTCTATCGCCTGCGCCTAACGGTGAGTTAGATGCCAGAGATCACTATCTGACCGGCCTTTGCGGAAGCCATTTAATGGTCGCTGATCAGCTGGTGCTCTTCCAGGAGCCCATGAGCTGGTGGTTAATTATGGATTTCATTATTTTGAGAGTAAGGAGGTGATAGCGATAGGCCTGTAGTTGGACGGATCTGAGCCATCGCCTTTTTAGGGATCGGGTGTACTAGAGCCGTCTTGAATGAATGCGTACATCGCCGAGGTCATAAGAGTGTTCAGACACCTTATGACCTCGGCAAGTTTAACGCGCTTATTCAGATAAGCGCGTTAAAACCGGTGCCACCTCTGGAACACAACACCTTTAGCACAATGGGAGATACTCCATCGGGCCTACTGGACATATATGACATCCAGGGAAACAGTGCTTTCCGCACATCACACTGTGTGAAGCGGACGTCCGACATTATGGTTTCACACCTCGGGATGGTAGGGAGGAGCGTTCCCCGTCTTCAAGAGTCGAGTTTTCCGCAAAAATAGAGCCAAGAAGGTCGGCTTTCTCCTGCGGAAAAAGGCCAATGAACCATCCTCCCGCGCAAAGGTAGAAGTGACAAAAATTACCTGGACAGCCTTAGGCGAGAGACCAGAAAACACGAGAGCCAGATGGCAGGCGTGCCAGTCTCGCCTATTCTCTTCGTATTCGTCATTCGATTTGCTAATGCAATTTTCCTGTTAAAGAACCTGGAAGCAGTACTGCCAAACATGTCGTTTACCAGATGGAAGTGGTAGCGACGAGACGTGAGAGCACCTCGCTCCGAATTAGGCAATGGTCCGATGACCCGAGAGGAGCATCGATCCATACCCCTAGTGGGTTTGGGGGAGAGGTCAGCAGAAGGTCCAGTAAGGAAGGTGAATCGTCTTCCACATCCGGCAGACGTGTGGGGAAAGGTACCATCAGCGTCAGACCATTGGCAATGGCAAAATCGTGAGCAGACCTTACCGCATGGTCAGTACGTGTTGACCCTAGCCAGTCAGAGTGGTTGGCATTAAAGTCGCCCAAAACCACAATTTCTGCAGTAGGAATCTGCTCAAGTATTCTGTCAGTGGACACCTGCAGGTGCTCGAAGAGCCGGTCAATTTCCGAATTTCCGCTATGAGACCTGTAGAGACACGCGTAGACGCGAATATGATCCACACAATCCACGCGCACCCAAAGGATCGACAGGTCTCTGCCTTCAAGACTGCTGAGCCTACGGTAGCAAATTCCCTCCCTGACGTACACACACACGCCGGCGCGTGGCACAAAAAAGTGCTCCAGGCTATAGGCCGGGTACATTAGATATGAAGTGTCCGTCGGGGAAATCTACGTCTCCGTCAGGAATAGCAAAATCTAGCCTTTCCGTCTCGAGGTGATGGCGGACAGCATTTAAGTTCGAGTGAAGTCCCCTGATGTTAGAAAAATCCACTCCTTAAATGGAGGGGACTTCTTGCGATTGGGCTCAGTATGTACCAGCAGCTGTAATTAACGACGCTTGATCTGCCCCGTAATACAATGGGCAGCCTGAGCCAGAGCGAGGGGATAGCGTCTCCGCTCTTCTCAGAGAGGGATTCGCCAGACTCTGAGAGTCTGAGAGACAGGTACCCTCCTGGGGTATTTTATTTTATCACTCGTCGCCTTTACAAAAAGAGCATATGGGTGGGAAGGAAAGAGAAGGAGAAAGGTCACCGAGGTAGAGGAATTGGGGACAGGGAATAAAAAGACAGGATGGGGCCAAATGATTCTCATTTAACTGTTACATTATTACTATGTATTATTTGATGTATGTGTATAATATTATCTATAATATTATCGTATATATGTATATTATATATCGTATATATAAGGCCTCCCTAATACACCCCTTATCCATTAGGGGTTTTAGACCGTATCCCACCACGCTGGTCCAATGTGGGTTGGTGGGTGTACAAACTTTTTACATGCCCATCCGTCGCATGGATCATCTTACTTTTCAGACTAATGGGTGATTGGCCCAAATTGCCCTAACCAACTAAGAAACAACGATGAAAAATTTGTTGAGTCCCCGCAGGATTCGAACCCACGACCTCCGGATTTTAAGGCACACGCCTATCCCACTAGGCTACGGAGGCAGTTCTTATTGGATTAGAATGTGTTTTTATCTAAATTTAATAGTGATGCAAGACATTTACAAATCGTTATTTAAACTATTGACGCTTTCGTGAGATGTTAAGTATATATATTATATTACTCAGCAATGTAATCGAATACAGAGTTGATACAGACTATCGCATTGGAATAGTGTAATAAATTTAACGTTTAAGAACATTTAAACCTGACACGGTATTTATACGACCCCGAAGTATGCGGAGGGCAACAGGGTTGATTCCCATTAATTGATTTAATTTATATTCCGATTTGTTGTCAATGCGTTGATTGTAAAAGATACTTATTCGAAAAGCAATTGTAACAAGAATGTTATAAAATAAATAGCATTTGTGTTTATATGTACATGTGAGTAAAACCGTCGCAAGCTTATTTATTTTGTATTTATTTTAGAAGCAGATAATCCATGATTCAAATATATTCAAGTTTTTGTATTTAACTACACTCTAAAAATTTAAAAAAAATGATTTAAAAGGGACCTGTGCTCGTGTAAATAGGTTTTAATAGTGAAAAATGCTAAATAATGAAATAAATATATATAGTAAAGTGCGTTTTTCACCAATTCATTAATAAAAGTCGTTAGTTTTACCACTTGAATTTTACCCTTTGAATTTCACCAAAGTCCGTTAAATATTAAAATTACGATTAGAAACGAAAGAATTAGGTTGACACTGTCAAATGTGGAAAAAACACGGCAACCAATATCAAACGTTTGATAAATAGTTCATAGAGATGATTCTTTCTTTCAAATATTTTTGTAGAACTTTTAGATGTGCTGAGAATATTATATAATGAACGTATACTACTACAATTTTCATGCAATAGTCATGTTATGTCGCATTTAGGTTTTCCTGAAGCACTAAACTCTCCAAGATACCATTATTGCACTTATGCATCAAAGTCTACCTGAATAATCCTCTCGCATATTCGTGGCGTACACTCTTGGCATTAAATTAAAAGCCTTTGAAATCAGTACTATTTCTTATAAGTGAGTCATAAAGAAGCACCTAAAGCATCTCTCGCGTTTGTGTGAGTTTCTCTAAAAACATTAAGTATTTTTTGCGTAAAATCGTACATTGTTTCTGTACCATTTATCATCAGAAACTTTTCCCAACATAATAGGACTTGGACTTACATCTCCCCGATATTCTGTTTTAATTGGCATCTTTATTTAATACACAAATATTAACAGATTTTCAACTTTAAGTATATTTTTTTAAAATATATACAGCTGTTAGATTTTTTAGCGTTTTCGAAACAATAAGTTTCCGTGACATTTAAAACTATGATCCTTTGTTCCAACTGTAACATGTTACGGACAATTTTTCAGGCAAGCTTTCTGTGTAATCTTCAGGAAAAGGACTTAGTAGTTGACATTGTCAAGTACGGGTGCCGTAAGCTCTCGGAACATGCTCTTGCAACACTTTTTAATACCTCAAAGCTGAAACGTCTTAAATGGTAAAAGGGAATTCTTCAAAGCTGCAATCTTTTGTTTTGTAAACAACTGCTTTTTTATTATTTTTTTATTATGATAAGGCCATCAGTTTAAGTTAGCAAAAAGTTATTGCATTGAAAACTTTCTTCATTACATGCACTCAAAACGTGTCATATATAACATTTTGGTCTGAATCCCGCGGGGAAACAACTTTGTGTTATCGTTCTTTTCTGATTTCTAAGGACAATTTAGACCGATCACCCGATTATCTGAAAAGTAAGATGATCCGTGCGTCGGATGGGCGTGTAAAAAGTAGTTCCACCTACTAGCACACATTGGACCAGCGTGGTGATATGGTTCAAAACCTTCTAACGGTGAAATTATTGTATTAGGGAGGCCTATCTCCAGCAGTAGACTAACACAGGCTGATGACTAAAGTATATTTAAATAAATATCGTATATTAAAACATTAATTAAAAACGTTCTGTAAGAAAAACTTACTAAGCCTATAAGAATAGCGCCTGTGGCAACGTATGGCATTACATGAACAAAGTAGTTTTTCAAAGTTCAAGTTTACGCCAAAACAAAAGTTAGAAAGCAATGTATCGATTAAGCTGAATAAAACAAACAAAATTGTAGAAGAAAAATAGAATACAAAAACAATATAAGATTATCTAATATTCGATCACCGTTTGATAAAAATGTAAATTCCAATTTCAGTCAAAATTAGAAGTTTTTAATGAAGTAAAAACATTATAGTAATGGGCCTCAGTACAAATATATATGTGGACACAATAATGCTATTAGACGTCCAGACTTCCAAGTGTAGAATGTAGTTACATTATGTAATTACTTAATATAATTCAAACGCCTTTAAATAGATGAAATTTACTAGGGTCCGCTGAGTTTCTTATTCAGGTTTTCACTAAGCTAGAGGCGTGCTTTTCCAAACCGGTGGTAGTTTATTCTGTATAGAATAAAGATATTTGCCTTTCACTTTGACAAAAACTTCATCCACAATTTAGTACTGTAGCGGACTTATTACCAAAAGGTATGCTCTACCAATCAGAGGTATAGAGCAAAATGTTAGGTGCACTTAGGAATGGTTCCATAAAATTTAGAGTTTACTCAAAGATTAATGGGTACAAGGTGAGGTATAGATATCAATATTAGGTAAGCATAAACATAAGAAAATAAAGATATGTAAATATAAAATAGGGTTACGTTCCGAAACCCCCTAATGAATAGAAGTGTATTAGGGAAGGTCTATGTCCAGCAGTGTTCTATAACAGGATGATGATGATGATGATAGTGAAATATAAAATAAAAATAATTAAAAATATTTTTTTATAAAACAAATTTCAGATATCATGTTATGTACATGAAAAATTTATTTGAATTACATAAAAAATTATTTTAGTCATTTAAATTTTTTTTTGATTGTATTGTCTGATTAATAATTGATTAATCACAAAAACTCTGTTTTGTTAACTATTTGAACTGATTAATGATAAGATACTTCGATGTTTTTATATATAGATTAAAGGCCGCTAAACTAGATCACGAAGTGGTCTATTAACTAGGCAGAAGCAAGATTTTTTTTTTCTTTTTTCATCTCCAAATAACACAGATGAGCCGTCGGATCAGCTGATAGTAAGTGGCTACCGACGCCTCTGAACACAAAAAATACCAGTGGTATCACCAATGCGCTGCTTAGCGATGGAAACAGGCACCACCACCTCCAACATTGGCCCAATTTCGTTTAAGACAGAAATGATGGACTTATAGTTCTGCACAATATTGTATTATTACATGATTCGGCACAAATTATTCTAACATGTTATATCTAATTAAGCTAATAATTCAAGTACTTTTCCATTAGTCAGTGCATAATAACGAAATATAAGCTTCTCCGTATTTCTTTTTTAAAGTCTCTTTTACAAAGCAGTTAATGGATTCTCTTCTCTTGCTTTTAACTTTCTTAGTGAAGAACTTGCCTTTATTTTAGATAATATTAATGCAAATTAAAAAGTTCATTATTGTTTTGACTAAACCATTTTTGTTAAAAGACAATGGTCAAATATTTATTATCCTACGATCTCTTTTCTTGTCTACGTTATCGATCTTATGGTTTACTAAATAATATTAGGCTACCGATATGCTCAAAATATATTGTTTTAAAAATTGTAACGTGTTTGTGTAGTTTAAAATGCATATTTTACCGTATTAAACTATTTCTTTATTTTTTAAAACGTAGAACCTCACGTTTTAAAAACATGCATTTACATTCCTTCTGTATTTGATGACGTTTCACAAATATGCCAACTTTAAACTGAATGTCACATTGGTAGCTTTCTTTTATGAGCGCTTCGTTTACAATACACGCTCACCCATTCTCATACACCCTCCACGTCAACAAATATTTATCGCTCATAAAATGTCGACTTTTGCAAAGATCAAAGTTTAAACATTTCTGCTTATTGCAAATGTATGTATTAAATCTATTTGCAAAAGTACAAACATGTACATTTATACATAAATGTCTACGTATTATCTACTACATAATCTTGAATAACAGAGCAAAACACTCTTATAACAAATAAATTTTAACCCAAAATGTGACCGAATCCTAAAATATATTTGCCTTCTTCGTGGCCTAGTGGTATGGGCGTGTGCTTTAGAAACCGAAGGTCGTGGGTTCGAATTCTGCGGGGACTCAACAAATTTTCATTGTTGTTTCCTAGTTGGTTAGAGCAATTTGGAGCCGATCATCCAATTGTCTGAAAGTAAGATGATCCATGCGTCGGATGGGCATGTAAAAGTCGTTCCACCCACCAACCCGCATTGGAACCGTGGATGCGGTTTGGACCCATAATGGATAGGTAGATTGGGGAGGCCTATGCCCAGAATTGGACTATCACAGGCTGATGATGATGATGATGATGATGATAACCGACTTCAAACATTATACAGCCATTTGAGGCAAAATAAGGATAACAATGTCACGAACTTGTTCTCGCACAAAATTGTACGGGATTTCCACCGGATCTTAAATCTCTGATATCTTTGAGGTATTCATTTAATCAAAATATTGTCTACAAAACGTTTTTGAGCTTTTGTTAACCTGTACAATCTAAATGAACTTTGAATATGCTTGATTGCAATTTTAAAAATATATTACAATAATGCTGATTTCAGGTTTTTTAGAACATATATACAAGTGGATAGTTAGTAGAACATAGTTTAAGTCTGTCTCTCAAGGAGCCAGTGTTTTAATTTAATCTTACGAGGTTGTGATTTCTGACGCCGAAATTTTCTAAATTTAAATAAAATTATTTGTCACAAAATTAGTATAAAATGGGTCCAAACGACACCCTAACACCCGTCATTTAAAAAAAGCATTATCAAATTGAAGCACCAGGAGAGAGCAACGAGGTAAATATGTATAAAAAAATACAACATTGAAATATCATATTCTAAAGAATTTCAACATATTATTTTTATGACATACGCAGGCAGACGAGCGTCGGGCCACCTGATGGAAGTGGTCACCGACGCCATAGACATCGGAATACCAGTTGTATCGCCAACGCGCTGCCTACCGTGAGACACAGGGTAAAGTCCTGTTTACCCAGTAAATATGGTTACTGGTGCCCTTCAAACCGGAACAGAAGTGTTTACAGATTGCTTCGGCAGAATAGGACCGTGGTGCCCAAACCAGACGGTATTCTGTAAAGGAAACCTACCACCGGTATTGTGCTGTATTTTATTTGCCATTACACAATTGGTTAACATCGATCTGACAGTATTATTGTATTTTTATTTTATTATACTATTTCCACACTCTTAAAGCAAAATAGGAGTATAGTATTAAAAGTTCTTTAACTTTGTAACCAAAAGCTTAATCTGTTGAAACAAAGGGTTATTCGATAACCCACAAACCGCTTTTCTTAACATAATGCCAAAAGTTTATTGAATTACTTAAGACGGATAATGACAAATGCAAAGGCTAACAAAGAAAATGAGTATTAAATTAACGACTGTAAAATTTTTACCTGTTATAGTCTAAAAAAAATAATAATAATACAAAAAATTATTTTACATACATAACATCATTTAAATCCCATCAGCCTGTGTTTGTAGCTGTTCAGAATCATAACATATTCCCTAAACTCTTTTGAACTAGGTTCCGTCCTAAAACTAATTCAATATTTTAAATCACCTTGTGATAAGTTTTTGCAATTTATCTGTGGAAAAAAGAAAATTTACCTTTATCTCAACAATCATATCCCAGCCGATAGCCACAACAAAAACGGGGCTTTGGTTTTCATTAAAAATTGTTTTGTTATATATTTATCCCATCTACTCATTTTTTCATATATTATTTTGATGTCTCCCTTCCGGCGATGGACCGGCGACATTCGCAAAGGGTTGGTGGACGGTGAGAATAGAAATCGGAAGCGGTGGGTTGTGGACTTAATTTTCGCAAATTTGTTTCCATATAATTTAATTTGAATTTAACAGTTTAAATTGGTTATTCATCTTGGTTGACTGTTTATCCATTCTGAAAACTGCAACGATTCTAAAAACTTTGTTTACAGTTGCCTTCTTTTCAAAATTGTAGGTTTCAAAGACATCGAATGCGGAAACTAGTTTCGTTTTGTACTTTTTAATTAAAACTTTTGTATTAAGGATAAAACTTTGATTTTAAATTTTAATCCTTCTTGTATCTGTGTTTGTTTTAGATTTTTAAAATAGATTTTCTGGGGAAGCCTATGTCACTGGTAAATGTAGGTTTTAAATGTGTTTGTTTTGGGGTTATTTAACAAACCTCACAAAAGTCCAAATTTTCCTTTCATAAATTAAAACAGAAACATGATTATGTTAGAGAAACCCAGTTAATTTAAGAATTTTAAACCATATTTTGGAGAATTGTAGATATCAGATTTAGTTACAGGTTAGTATTATCGTCGTAGTAGACTGGGGATTTAGTTTACAGGGACTAGTTGGGAAGGCAGTATTAAAAACATTAGCAGAAAATTGGGTAAAAGCCGACATAATTAATTTCCTTACTTTATAAAATGTAAAGGTTTAGAAAAGCTTGTTCCCATTAATATTTTTAAAAGATCGTAAATACAACAAACAAAGGTTAATATTTGTTAATACTGATTTCTAAGTTAAAACTACGGTAACTTAGCAAACAAGTCGTGATTAGTTAGAAAATTTATTGGTTACCAAAATCCTGTTCTAATGACAATATTGCCTCTTCCCGTTCTTTTTTTTGCATTAGTTAAAACGATTTTGGATTGAAACCTCTTTTGCATCAATATTTAATTACCTTGGTATTTATGTAATAAAAAAACATATTTTTATATGATTTTTTATTATATATAACACGGAGTTATTAACTTACTGTTATATACAAATATTTTTTAAACCCAGATTACTTTGACAAGTATGGTTAAGCTGTAAAAGTTTTTAAGTTATACTTTTTAGGCGTTATGAAAATGAAGAGGAAATTTAAGATGGGTGACAAAAAATTAACAGTTTATAATGAAAAACGGTGAAATGTATAAGGTCCATATATTATTATAGTGATAAGGTTGATTTTGTGTAGGATAATGGAGTTGTCGTTTTTTATTTTCGATAGTTGTTAAAATGTGCTCTATGAGTTAGGATTAAGGTTCGTTTTTGGTATATATATATATATATATATTATTATTAATTAATATATTTTATATTATTTAAACTTATATTAAATATATATATTAAATATATTATTATATAAATATATTAATTTTTGTAATGATGTTTATTCAACTTGAATAATGGTTATTTTTTATTCATTTAATATATCAACATTGTGATTTTTTATGGTAATACGTTTTAGATAAGCGCCATCTAGTCACACATAATCAAAGCTTCGAATTACCGCTGTACAAGTAAGGAAATCCTTAGAATTTCATTTGTGTTTCGATGGCGCTGAATTACCTTAAAGGTTAATATCAAAGAAGTCTTGTAATCCATAAATTTTAATCGAAATTATTTATGATTAGTTCTTGTAAATCTATCATCTTTAATTTTTTAATTTTTTGATTGGATATTACTTACCATTTGTAAATACTAGTGAAAAAAATTGTGCTTATATATTTTTCAAGGGTTCCAATATAATTCTGAGGTTAACTTATCCGTAAGGTATTATTTATTGATATAAATTAAAAAAGCTTTTTATTTAATATAATTAAACCAAATATTATTAAATTAATAATGTTAAATAATTTATTATTTGTTATTTAATATTCACAAAAATAAAAGAAATAAATTTGAAAAACATTTAATAAAAAGTTTGGATAAAAAAATTAAAATTGAAATCAAATTATAATATTAATTTTTTATTTTATTAAATTGAATAATATATATAAATATTTATATATAATATTTATAATTAAATAAATAATAACTAAAAAATTTAAATGAAAACTTTTTGATAAAATGATAACTGAAGTTCCGATTCAACATTACAAGATACTATGGAAGGGACATAAATTAAAAATACAATTCGAAGACAATTTATGAATTTAATGTAAGAAAATAAGTATTTATTTATTTAATTTTTCAAATTTAAAACTGAACTTTTGTTGATTATCCTTTTTCCAATTCCTTCTATTATTTTATTGTAATTAATTATTTGCATGCAAAAAACTATTTTTAATGATGCCAAAGAAGAATTCTTCCACGCGCGTACATAAGAAACGCACCCCATTTTTTTTATAAAACATTATTTAATTAAAATAAAAAACTTAACCATATTAAGAGACCCACAAAATATTTTTTAATCAAAAATAATGCCTACAAACAGCTTATATTAACATTTTACAAATATGTCTTTAATTCCTCATAAATATAAATTACAAATTTTTTTTGAAATTTAAATTAAGAGCAACGAAAATATTCCAAGGGTAAGTTTAAGAGAATGGTTATTGACCAATTTAATGACTTTGGTAAAGTGATTTTCACACCTTAAATGAGTTAAAAAATAAATTTATATCATATTGAATATATTATATTTTGCTTTACCCGTTATTTGGTTAAAAATTTTAATGTATAATATTATGATATACTAACTGATCGTCCGTGGCTCTGCCCGTGTTACTATTAGATTTCTCAAATGGAATTCCTGAGGAAAAAGTAGTGGGTACCAAAGGAAAGATAGAAATAATGTTGTTTTTTAAGTCTGAACAGTAGTTTGGTTGTTTTATTACAAAACACAAAAAAATATAGATTATTCCTTTTTATAATATTAATAGATTTATATAATTTCACAATAAATTAATTTATATTAATTATAAACAGAGAAAATAGTTTTAAGAAGTTAATAGTAAAAAAACCCCATTTAATATTTAGGGTCTTTGGATGTTGGAAACAGTGAAGAATTTTTTACATGAATAATATAAATTTTATGTTCAAAGAGTTAAAAAGAATTATGGTAAAGCATATTCTAGGTATAATGAAATTAGAAACATACAACCTGTTTATGGTTGGAAAAGGAAATAAAATCTTTACATTCTGTGTGGAATACGTAGACCGCCCAAAATTTTAGACATTTTATAGTTTTATTAGACTTACAACAGAACAGTAAAGAATCATATTTAATTTGTATTGAGGAAATAACGTTATCAGCGGATGTCGAACGGAAAGGTATTCAAATAATCATTATTATTGCAT
>JAGSMT010001279.1:0-50833 GCA_029286875.1 Lamproptera curius | reverse complement strand
ATACCAGGCGCTCCGGCCTCCTGTCCTTTCCGGGCCCTTGGGATCACGTCCTCGAAAAGGGACGGCCCCGACCTTTCGTTCAGCATCCTGCACTACGCAGGAAGCGAAAGGTCGTCCCACACACTACGCCGCTTTCCGGCGTTGTGACCCAGGCTGGCACTCCTCCAGCACGTGTTGCGTCTTTGCACATACGCCACAGTGTGCACTCCTCTGTGGGCTCCCCTACCGGCCGCGCACAGGTACCTCGAAACAGCCGAGAGAGACCTGCGTCGCGCGGAATGTAGGGAGCCGTGTCCTCTTTCTAGCCACCACTTTGAACGGGCGTAAGGCTTATGGTTTGACGGCCGGCGCTGGGGTGCTCCAGCCGCAGCTCCCACTCCTGTATTGCAAGGGCGCATTCTTCTCTGCGCCCCTTATTTCTTCCGGGCTGGCCTGCAGCCCCGAGACCTCCCTCCGCGCCAGAAAAACAGTGAGCGAGAATTTCGCGTCTGGGTCCCAGGAGCAGGCAGCCATCAGGCACGCGCCTCGCCGGAGATGGTCCGAAGCCCCGTACGGCCCGGATCGCCAACACCCTCTGGGTCCTCCTAGTACTGCTGTACTCTCCTTTTGGAGGTGTGCCCACACGGTGCCCTGCAGACCATGGACCTAACGACCCGGCAGCAGGCGGCGACAGGAGCTGCTGGGTCCTCCAGTTTGGGGAGCAGTCTGCCGAGGCTGCCTGCTCTCGCCACTCTAGGCGCGAGGCGCTCAAGATGGGCGCAAAACTTCCATCGCGGTCAGGACTAGGCCGAGATGCTTCATTGTCGGCTTGACGTCGACGCGGACGCCGCAAACGATAATGTGGGCGTCCGGGTGGCGCGTTCGAGGCCCGTAAAGTAAAGGGCCTCGGACTTTCTCGAGCGCCACCTCAGTCCTACCGCCGGATGCGCCCAGTCATGAGCGACCCGGCAGTGCGAGAATCGCAGCCTGCGAAAATTGGTGCCACGGCGGTGACGAGGTGTCGTCCGCGTAACAAGTGACGTCGACACCCTCGATGTTGCCACGTACACCCAATCAAAACTCTACGTTCCACAGAAGCGGTCCCAACACCGACCCTGTGGAACTCACACCGACACCTCGATGGTCCGGAGCCATCTCGGCACGGAACTCGACACGTCGATGCGACAGGTAGGCCCGATCACCTTTGCAGGTAGGGAGGCACCCGTGGTATCGGAGCGCCTCCTTTATGCAGGCCGGGAGGGTGTTGAATGCGTTGGCGATGTCGAGTGACACCGCCAAACTACCTCACCCCGGGACACGCATCCGCGTCGGGACCTGACCCGCAGCACCGCGTGGACGGTCGACCGGCCTGCGGAAGCCATACTGCCACTCCGCCAGATTTGGACGACGTGCTCCAGGTGCTGGACGATGCGGGCCGCCACGATTCTCTCAAAGAGTTTTCCCACATCGTCCAACAGCACGATCGGCCTGCTAGGCGGAGGGCGAGTCCGCCAGACGCCCCTCCTACCGGTCCAGCAACCTTTTTTTTTTTTTTTTTTACCGTGAAATGCCTACGCATACCCGTCCTCGCGGGGCAAAGACGGTTATGTCGTCGCACCGACTAAAACCACCACGTTGTTCCTTCCTGGCGCCTTTAGGGTGGGGTCACAGGAACGTTTTGCACTCATCTGCAACCCACCGGCGCTGGCCGCCAAGCAGCCATCTCGGCCTTACGGCCATCTGCCTCCCTCTGGGCGCGTCGGAACTAGCGCGCCCTTCGTCTCGGCCCCTCGAGTTAGGTAACAGACTCCCCCGAGTCTGTTACTCAGGGGCCATGGGAGCCAGGAGTTCCCTGACCACGCAAGGACCAAACTCCCAGCCCCCAGCGGCGGCCCGGATGTTGAGCTCCGCCGCTAGCTCCATTTCGGCCGTAGAAGGAGGAGAGATCGACGACTCCTTGCCGAATGTCCCCTCCTCCCACAGCCCCTCCACACCGCATCAGCGGTACGGCCCCGCCGAGTCGCGGAGGATAGGGAGAGCGGCCTACGGAATACCGACACTCCTCTTCCCCCGCGACTCCTCCTTGGTTGCGAGAGACAGGAAGGGCGGCACACCTACCTCCTGCAACCGTCCTCCGCACCCTCCTTAGGCGCATCCAAAGCGGGCTTATTGAGCCGCTTGGAGCAACCTCTCCACAGCCGGCCTTCACCTCAGGCCGGCCAGGTTCTTCTTAAGCTTCCCGCGGCTGACCCAAGCCGCAGGTACTGAAGCCCCACCGCTACGACAAAGCGAGAACCTGTTCAGGGGACCGGTCAGCAACCCTAACCCTAACCTTTTTTTTTTTTTTTTTTCGTTGGGAAATGCCCCGCCTCCCGTCCTCAGGGGGCAAAGACGGGTTATGTCGGACTCCACCGACTAAAAACCACCATTGTTCCTTCCTGGCCCCTTTGGGTGGGGTCCACCGGGAACGTTTTGCACTCATCCCCCCGGCGCTGGCCTTGGCGGCCCATCTCGGCCTTACGGATCTGCCTCCCCTCTGGGCGCTCGGGAACCGCGCCCCTACGTCTCCCTCGGTTGGAACAGACTCCCCCGAGTTTTGCCTCCCGGGAAACCATGGGACCAGGGTTCCCCCACCACGAGGACCAAACTCCCCCGGCAGCCCGGATGTTGACTCCCGCCGCTAGCTCCACCCGGCCGTGGGAAGGAGGTCGGCGCTTGCCGGAACCACCTGCTCCCACCCCTCCACACCGCATCAGCGGTGGCCCCCGAGTCGCGGAGGAAAGGAGGCGGCCAGGAATAAACCTCCTCTTCCCCCGCGACTCCCTCCGGGTTCCGGAGACAGGAAGGGCGGCCCTGCCACCTCCCCCGGCCCTCCCTCCCGCACCCTCCCGGGGCGCATCCAAAGCGGGCTTATTGGGCCCCGCTTGGGCCAACCTCCTCACAACCGGCCTTACCCCAGGCCGGCCCGGGTTCTTCTGGCTTCCCCGCGGCTGGCCCAAGCCGCGGTCCTGAAGCCCCACCCGCTCGACCGGCCGGGAAACCTGTTCGGGGGAACCTAACCTAACCTAACCTAACCTAACCTAACCTAACCTTCCAAGTCTCTCTTGCCCGTTGTCAAAGGGCCACGCTTTTAGAACTCCGCGTTCAAAAATTCCGTAAAGTGGTCAAAAAAGTGAAAAGTCCCAAAGTGTGATATTTCGTTAAGATGCGCCCTGATGTGCCCCTTTTCGGATTGTAAAAGTTTTCAAAAAGTGAAAAAGTGAAAAAGTTGTGGAAAGAAAAACTAATTTTTCAAGACGGTTTTTGGCTTGAAGCGCCTTTTTTGAGCAACGACCCCTACTTTTCTTGTTTGATTCGAGAGCCTCTTGGATCCTCCCATTTTGAAGTTTCCAAATTTTCCGCAAGAAACGGCGGAAAAACTGAAAAACAACAAAACCGTTACGTGCCCTAAACCCGAAGACTTGGCGCAATTTCAGTGCGGCTACGGATAACGGACACGGGTGGAGCCGGGAGCCGTTTTGGATCTGAAAAAGGTTGGTGGAAGCCGGGTTATAACTATAGAAAAAAAAAAAAACAAACCTCAAAATTTTACCCAAAATAATTTTAATTCGTAATTTTTAAGCCGACAACACTGGTTTTTAATTAGAATATTGTAGAACCTAGTATTAACTTAAACATAACCAAATTTCCAAATTTTTAAGTAACAATTTGGAAAGAAGTTATGAAACAAAAACACAAAAATTCAAGGTTTTTACGTAATTTCAAGACTTTTTTTTTTTGTCTTAAGTAAATTTTTTATTTTTATTTTTATATTATTAAAGGCCAAAATAAATGCTCGAAAAAATTTTTTAATAATTAGAATCCCGATCTAAAGTTATAATTTAATTTAAATTTTGCTTTTTAAAAATCTTTATAATTCAAAATTCTATTGCTTTTTTTATTAATATTATTATCTAAAATTGTTAACCTATACACTTTATTATATCTTAAGTTTCAAAACCAATTTCCAACTATTATTTTAGAGATAATTAATTTTTATAAAAAAAACCGTTTAACTTTATTTTTCAAAATTTATTACTTTTCTGACATTCTTCCTTAGTCCGATTCTTTTAACCTATAATTAGCATTATTGACTCTGCATATACCCTCCAATATGATCGGACTGATCACACCAAGGCTGGCTGGGAAGCCCAGCCAGGGGCGGGTTACACAGGCTGGGATCGTTTTGGTGACCGGACAGCGGGCCCGAAAGGCCCTGCCAACAAACCAAGACGCAGATTAACGCTTAGTGGAACACTGGGCCGGATTAAAAACGCCGTGGGTAAGGTCAGTGAACGCCCAACCAACTGGTGAAGGGTCCGAACCTAAAAAAAAAAAAAACCGCTGGAAAGAACCAGATCCAGCAAGGCCACATAGCACGGCTCTGACGCCCCATCACGGTCGGTGTGGACCAACACCGGGTTGTAAGGATGAAAGAAACAGCGGGCTGTTGTTCAATCAAATGCAATTATAGAAGAGCTGAAAAGAGACAATAATTTCCACGGTGACCATCAGGAGGCAGCTACCTATGTTTAGTGTGACGGCCAATCCGGCGAAGGTCGCCACGCAGGCACCACGCTGCACAGGGAGGGAAATATTGGGGAAGAATCGCGCGATCGACGCCAAAGGGCTGGGTGACGGTCCAAAGGTGAGGAAGGCGAAAAGACCAGAAGGTAATAATGGGTTTCCGGCAAAAGAGGAACCCAATAAAAGCCGAAGTCTAGACTTGAAGGGAAGATCTGCAGACCTCATCATCGAGGGTGAAGAATAGAGACCCGCCTGATTCTCAAGGGATGTCATCAAGGATAATTAAACGACGATGGTTAAAAGCCCCGAAATCAGAATCGGGATGTCTTTCCACGACCTCGACGAGGGAGGAAAGCAGGATCTCCATCAAAGTACCAGAAAAGAAGACCAAGGAAATACGACCCATATTTCATCGGCGTCTCCCCGACTGTATAAAGCGGAAGGGTCACGGTGGCTGGAAAGGGTTCCAATCGACCTTCAAAAGTCCAGGCCAAGACCAGACGCCATTGGTACAGTGCCACGTTGCCTGGGCTACGGCCCCGGTAAGCGGTTCTGGCGGTCGACCGGATCTGCAGCCCTTGGCGGTCCCCATGAAGTCGGGTTCCGGCTCCCAAACGAATAAACCCCGAAGTTAAAAACTGTGTCCGTTCCAAAAGGGTGGACGACAAAAGGCGCACAACGCGTTCCAGCCAAAGACTGTCCGATACGACGGAAATGGGAGAAACTGGCCCGCTCTACCACAGCATAGCTAGGGCGGCCCACGATCCTTTCTGGCCTATGGGAAGAACGGTAATAAAGGGCATTGATGAGCACTGGTTTGACATATAAAAAATACTGTATACTTAAAAAATATGTTAAATATAAAAATAGATCTAAAAATTGCTATAACTTGTTGTAAGGTGTCCCATTTGGAAATGGAAATTCCTTGAAGGCCCAAAAGCACAACTACCCGGCACTCGAAAAAAAAAATCACAAAAGAAAAAAAATTCCAACTTGGTACTCAAGTTATGATTTTTTTAAACGTAAATCCATTTTTTATGATGTTATTGTCAATTTTTGTACTGTGACCCAAATTAAATTGAATTTGCTTACGTTTTTTTGGGTTATATTACTCCTCCAAACTTCTATTAAAAGAATAAATAACATGAGTATCTATTTGTACTTTTTTAAAAAAATTATCAATTTAAATTTTTAGATGAAATTTGATCCACAAAATAATTTTGACAAAGGTTTGAAAGGTGTTTCCATGTAAAAAAATGGAAAAGTGGCCAAGTTTTTTAAAAAAATGCGCAGTTAATACAGTTTACAAAATTGGTATAATTACATCATTTTATCTAATACTATTACAACTCATTGCTATTGAGATGCAAAAAGGGTAAATCGACTAAAAAAAGAAACGATAAATATATTATTAAATTTTAATAATAAGGAAATTGCAGGTGTTACATAAAACAATCTTTATTTATAACAGGTGTTCAAATTGTCCTGCCCAAACTCCTTCCACTCTACAATCTTTAATAAAGGCTCTACTAAGGCTTAATGCGTCGTTCATTTAAATTTTGAAGAGCCTCTTGAACACGGCCCGCGTAATTCCTCCAAATTTGAAATCGTTTTCAGTACCCTTCCCTTTAGGCAACCCCAGTAAAAAAAGTCAAGAAGGGTTTTAAATCTGGGGATCGAGGAAACAAAAATGGGACCCAAACGACCAATCCATTTGTTGGATATGTGGCATTTAAATAAAACCGGACGTTTTTGCCCAAATGTGCAGGACAGTCATTCTTAACCAATGGGATTCCCTTATCTCCTCGGCACTTCTCCCAAAAGGTTGGGGAATCATTTTTTAAAAGTTCAATAATTTTGGGAAGATAAATTTCCCGGCAGTTAAAGGACCAATAACTATCCCATTTTAACCAATTAATAATTTATTTTGAACTGGTATTGCGACCCTTCTCGCATTAGATTTGGATTTGAGTTACCAGCTGTGCAGATTTCATATTAAAGTTCCGTCTTTTTAAAGATTCGTCGCTCCATGGGAATTTTTCAAAAATTGTGGATTTTTCTATTTTGTCAAACATTTGTCACAAAAACAATCTTCTAGTAATCTCCGGTTGCAGGCTTGGACCTCTAATATGGTAAGGATGATTTTTATTTATTTTCATTACGGTGCGGTCGTTTTAGGATTCCGGTGCGACTAATTGCCTTTAAAAGTAGATGGGTCTTCTGTTTCTCAAAGCACAACATCTTGTAATATTCCCTTGTCTTCGGGCTCTTCAATCCGCTGCCGGTATTCTCCATCGAATAACAACTTGGACTCTGGTAAAACACGGTTCTGGATGCGCTCATTAGGGTACCTTTTCTATAAAGGGCTCTTGCGTTACCCCGATAGATAAGTCATATTTATTCTTGTGCTGTATTGAATGCTGGCATTTGATTCCAAGAATCAGTCAGATACAAACCAAAGGCGTCCAAAATTACCAAATAAAGTCCTCAAAAAGCAAACAGGTGGTCCAAAAATGCCAAAGTCGTCTTATAACACTGTTCAAACTCACGGAAATGAAGAATACGCGTTACCGAACAAGTCGAAACCACTAAAATAAATGCTTTGCTATGTGCCAAACCGTCCGATGATGAAAACCGGTCTAGGTCTTTAAAATGTTTGAACGTTCTCGCTCACTCCTCCTCACAAAATCAACCTATCCTTTCCTTAAAAAAAATGGCCGGGCCCGCTCAGGTAGTAAATAGTATTTTCCTCCCTAGTGCAATAAAAATGACCCTTTTTTTAAGACAAATTGTTTTCAATTTTTCTTAGTTACCCTTTTGGCATCTCAAAGCAATAAGTTCTAATAGTATTAGATAAAATGATGTTTATACCATTTTGTAAACTGTTTCTGCCATTTTTTTAAATATGCCCGGAGTTTCCATACTTTTTTTTATGAAACCTCTCAAACTTTTAAAATTAGGATCAAATTTCAACTAAAAATTAAAATTGATATATTTTTTGTTAAAAATCAATAAATACTCATTTTATTTATTTTTGAATAGTATATCTGTGAGGGTAATTAACACCAAACAAAAAGAAATTCATTAATTTGGCGTCGCTGTTATAAATTAAATCCATAAAAATGGTTTCGTTTAAAAATCTTGACAGTACCATTAATTTTTTTTTTTTTTTTCGGATGGTGCTGTCTTTGCGCTCAAGGATATCCATTCTAAATGGACACCCTGTATATAAAACGAACTAAAAATGAATAAAGGAACAAGAAATTTATATAAAAGATAAATTAAAAATTATTATAATGCAAGAAAAATATTAATAAAATTGTTTAAATAATTATAATGTTTAATAAATTGTCTAATAGATTTAGAATTATAAATGCAAAAATAGTAAACAAAATAAAAAACCAAATCAAAAATTGTATACAAGTTTATAAATAGATATGAAAATTGTAATATGACCAAGATAAAATTGAAATGCAAAATTTTATACAAAAGTAGTTATAAAATAGATATAAGTGAAAATTGTAAAATAAGATGTCGTTATGTGGTTTTTTCTAAATTATTTACCCCGTGTTTTAAAATTTAAATAAATAATAAACAAAAGAAGGCAGATTAAGAAGGGAAGTAATGGCTGAATCCCACCCGAAAAAGGTTGTGATAGATGAAGAATGTAAGAAAGAAAAGTATGAAAATGGAAGTACAAGGTGTTGAGAACTGGAAAGAAAGGTATCATAAACAAGGCTACCTAGTATGTTGGGTCTCGGAAAAAAAAAAAAAAAAAAAAAAATCTAACTAACCATCCCAAAATTATTTCAACTCAAAAATCTTCTCTGTTCTTACCAAACTTTCTAAATAATTAAAACAATTTTCCCTCATTTAATACCAAATATAGCTTCATCCTTGGTGTTTCAGTTTGCAAATCTTATTTCCGCCATCCAAGTCCACTTTTCAAAACTAATTTTTCGATATCTTTCAAACCGTCACACCTACTGTTCTGACATTTTGCAACATAATAATAATTAGACTACCCATTTAAATGATTTCCGGATCCATTGCTAGTTTTAGTTTGCAATTCTCCCATTTTCTACTAAATCCACAGAATCACAATTTTTCAAAATTCACTCACCTCTTAACAAATCCTTTAATTCTTCTCCTTAACCCACCCGCAAATGAATATCTGCGAATAAACAGAAAAATTTAAAAAAATCTCTAAACAAACATACGAAATATTCATACGCAAAATTATTTCTAACTCTAAAATCTTCTCTGTTTCTTCCCAAAACTTTCTAAATAATTAAAACAATTTTTTCCCATTTTAATACCTTGGGCTTCTCCTTGGTAGTTTCATTTTGAAATCTTAGTTTCCCCCATACAAAGTCCACTTTTCAAAACTAATTTTCGATATCTTTCAACCGTCCACCTACTTTCTGACATTTTCAACATAATAAAACTAATTACCACCCATTTAAATGATTTCCAGATCCTTCATAGTTTTGGGGTTATTGCAATTCTCCCATTTTCATACTAAATCCGACTTGAATCCAAATTTTCAAAATCCTCCCCCTCTTTAAAATCCTTCTAATTCTTCTCCCTTAACCCCCCACCAAATGCGCGATATCTGCGAATAAACAGAAAAATTTGAAAAAAGTCCTAAACGAACAAATCTTTAAAAATATTTTAATTATTTCAACCAGAATCTTCTCTGTTCTTTAAACTTTCTAAATAAATGAAACTTTTCCCATTTTATACAAATATCTTCATCCTTAGTAGTTTCAGTTTTCAGCAAATCTTATTTCCCCCTCAAAGTCCCTTTTCAAAACTAATTTTTCGTATCTTTCAAACCTCCCTTTGTTCTGACATTTTGAAATAATAATAACTTTTCCTTTTCCATTTAAAGTGATTTCGGCAGATCCATTATAGTTTTGGGTTTTGCAATTCTCCCATTTTTCTACTAAATCCACTTAATCCAAATTTTTCAAAATTCACTCACCTCCCCTCCTTCAATTCTTCATCCCAACACCACCCCAAAAGCCCGGATATCTGCGAATAAACAAAAATTTGAAAAAGAAAAATGAGGTAATAATACCGTAGTTCTTAGTATTTCGAAGCCATATAATTATGGGCATATAATCGTTTTATTGAAAACTAAAAGAATCTTAACTAAAAAAGTTACGGATAGTGACAATATACCGCGATAATGCAATCATTAAAATCCGGGGATGGCTTGGCTTTTCGGGATATATTTTTAAATATTTGAATCTTGATCAAAAAATCGCTTAAAGGTGATAAATGCCCAGTTCTACTATATTTAACGGTCAAAATAAAGTTATATGGGCTTATATAACCCTTTATTGGAACACTGAAACAATCTTAATTTAAAAAGTACGTCTAAGTTGACAATATCGCGATAATGCAATCATTAAAACCGGGATGGTTTTGTGCTTTTTCGGGGACATATTTTAACAATAGTTATGAATCTTGATCAAAACAAATCAGCAAGTATAATTGATAAGATACCGACACAGTATTTAACGGGTCAAGCCATATTTTTAATCTTTTTATATGCCCTTTAAACCGGGGATGTCATTAATTGCTATTGTTCAGGGACATATTTAACTATTATGAATCTTGATCAAAACAAATCGGTATGACAAGTTGATAATATACCCAGTTCACAGTATTTCGGTCAAAACCATATAGTTATTGGGCATAAACCGTTTTATTGAAACACAAAACGAAACTTAATTTAAAATGTAAGTCTAAGTGACAATATGAAATAATAATCATGAAAATCCTGGGATTTTCAATGTGTATTATCGGGGGATATTTTTCTCAAATTGATTTATGTCAAAACAAATGGCATGTTGAAGGTAATAATATAACGTAGTTCTTCAATATTTAACGGTCAAGCCATCTGTTTTTGGCATATAACCGTTTATTGAAACCTAGAAACAATCTTAACTAAAAAAGGTTGCCGGATAAGTAGACAATATACCGCGATAATCAATCATTAAAATCCGGGGATGTGTTTGTGCTTTATTATCGGGGATATTTTTAAAATATTAATCTTGATCAAAACAAATCGGTATTACAAAATAATACCGGTTCTACTAGTATTTAACTTTAAACCATATAGTTATATAAACATAAAGTTTTTAAGGACTAAAACAAACAATTAAATAAAATGTGAACGTCTGAAGAAATAAACAAAATAATGCAATCTAAAATCTGGGATTGCATTAATGTGCTATTGTTCGGGGGATATATTTTAACAATAGTTTGACTCTTGATCCAAAAAAATCGGCACTTACAAGTTGATAAGATACCCCAGTTCTCCTGGTATTTAACGGTCCCATTTTAATTATCCTTATATAAGTCGTTTTTATTGAAACGGAAAACAATCTTAACAAAAAAGTGGCCGTCTAGTTATGTGGCTTGAATAAGCCGTTTTCTTGAAAACACCTGAAACGAAACTTAACTAAACAACGTGTGCCCGATAAGAAGGAACAATTTACCGCGATAATGCAATCTTAAAATCCGAGGATAAGCCATTAATTTCTATTGTATCAGGATATATTTTAACTATATTTATGAATCTTCATCAAAACAAATGGCATGTATAAGTTGATGAATCCGCAAATCTACTAATATTTAACGGTCAAGCCATATAATTATTGGGCATATAAAGTCTTTTATTTGAAACACTGAATCGAAATCTTAACTAAAAAGGATTGTGCGGATAAGTGAACAATATGCCGCGATAATGCAATCATTAAAATCCGGGATGCCATTATTGTGCTATTGTATCGGGGATATATTTTAACCAATAGTTATGAATCTTGATCCAAAAACAAATCGGGTATGTAAAATTAATAATATACCCAGTTCTACTAATTTAACGGTCAACCTTAGGTTCCGGAGCCTTAATAAGCCGTTTTAAAAACACTAAAACGAAACTTAATTAAATAAAAATGTGAACGTCTAAGTAGACAATATAACGAAATAATGCAATCATTAAAATCCTGGGAAGTTCATTAATGGCCTTTTGTATCAGGGGGATATTTTTAACAATAGTTAGGAATCTTGGTCAAAACAAAAATCGGCAGCCGGGGTTAATTCCACCCAGTTCACTAGTATTTAAACGGTCAAATATATAGTTATTTGGGCCCTTAATAAAGGCGTATCATTAAAACACCAAAAATAAATCAATTTTGAAACTAGTGTCGTACAAGTAGACAATATACAGCAATAAAACCAATCCTAAAATCCTGAAAATTTCATTTATTGTGTTTTATCCAGGATATATTTAACAAACAAATATGAATCAAGTACAAATATACAAGTTGATAAGGTCCCAGTTCTACTAGTATTTAACGGTCCAAGCCATATAATTATATGGGCTTATATAAATCGTTTTATTAAAACACTAGAAACAATCTTAATTAAAAAATGTCAACTCTAAGTAGAACAATACACCCCGATAATGCAAATAAGGTAAAAAATCATGGGATGAATAATAATGTACCTATTGTTCAGGGCATATTTTTAACAATAAAAAAATCATGTCAAAACCAAATGAACTATTTGAAGGTAATAATATACCTTAGTTCTTTATTATTTTGGTCCAAAGCCATATAGTTATATCGACTTATAAACCCGTTTTATTAAGGCCTAAAACGAATCTTAATTTTTAAAAAATATTCTGAATAAGTAGACTATATAACCCCGACAATGTAATCATTAACATCCCTGGGATTTGCATTAATATGCTATTGTATCCGGGGGATATTTTAAACAATAAAATGAATCATGTAAAACAAATAGGAATGTTTAAAGGTAAAATATACCGATTTACAAGTACTTTACGGTCAAAGCCATACAAATATATCGCTTCTATAAGCCGTTTTCTGAAACACTAAAACTATCTTTATTAAAAAAAGTGTGCACGGATAAAGTAGACTTTATCCCCGACAATGTAATCAAAACATCCTGGGATGTGCATTAATGTTATTGTGTCAAATTATATTTTAACAATAAAATGAATCTTGATCAAATTAAATCCGGCATGTACAAGTTGATAATATACCGATTTTACAAGTATTTTACGGTCCAAGCCATACCAAAATATTCGACTTCTATAAGCCGTTTTACTGAAAACACTAAAACGTATCTTAATTAAAAAGTGTTTGGGATAAATAGACAAAATACCGCGATCATGCAATTATTAAAATCCTGGGATGTCATTAATGTGCTTTGTGTCGGGAGATGTATTATAATAATAGTAATTAGATCTTGATCCAAAACAAATCGGCGTACCAAATTGATAATATACCCAGTTCTACCTAGTATTTAACGGGTCCAAGCCTTATAGTTATTAAGGCTTATCGAAACAGTTTATTAAAACACCAAAATAAGGAATCAATTTGAAACTAGTGTGCACTCAAATAGACAATATAAGGCAATAAAGCAATCCGTAAAATCCCTGGATGTTCATTTATGTGCTATTGTTCAGGATATATTTTAACAACGGATATGAATCTTGTCCAAAACAAATTAGCATGTGAAAGTTGATAATATACCGCAGTTCCTGAAAATAAAACAGTCAAATCATTTCAGTTATTGGGCATATCCGGGCACTTCATTGAAACACCAAAAATGGGAATCGAATTTGAAAATTTGCCACCGATAAGTGACAATATACCCGCGATAATACAATCATTAAAATCCTGGGATTGGCCATTAATGTGCTATTGTTCAGGATATTTTTAAAACAAAAGTAGTCATAGTCAAAACAAATGGGCTGGAAGTTAATAATATAACCAGTTCTACAAGTTTGAACGGTCCAATCCCATACAGTTATAATGGGTTTTTTTTATTAATACACCAAATAGAATCAATTTAAAAAATTTGTGCACCGATAAGTAGACAATACACCCGCGATTATGCAAATCATTAAAATCCCTGGTTTGCATTAATGTGCTATTGTATCCGGAGGATATATTTAAACAATAGTAATGAATCTTGATCAAAACAAATCGGCAAGAACAAGTTGATAAGATCCACAGTTCTACTAGTATTTAACGGTCAAAGCCATATTGTTATTGGGCTTATATAAAGCCGTTGTTTGAAACACTAGGAAACAATCTTAATTAAAAAAAGTGTGAACGTCTAAGTAGATAATATACCCGGATAATGCAATTATTAAAATCCTGGGATGTCTTTGCTAAATTATATCGGAGGATATGTTTTAACAATAAGAATTGAATCCTTAATCCAAAACAAATAAGCATGTTGAAGGTAAAAATATACCGTAGTTCTTCCCAAGTATTTAACGGTCCAAGCCATCTAGTTATTCGGCTTATATAAGCCGTTTTTATTGAAAACACTAGGAAAAGTCTTAACTAAAAAAATTAACACGGATTTGTAGCAAATTCACCGCGATAATGCAATTTTAAAATCCTGGGATGTGCTTGTTTCCAATTGTATCAGGATATATTTTAACAATAATAATAAATTTGATCCAAAACAAAAGGCTGTTAAAGTTAATAATATACCGCAGTTCTTCTGGTATTTAAGGTCAAGCCATATAGTTATATGGATTATATAAGCCCTTTTTAAACACGAAACGAATCTTAATTTTAAAAAATGTGCGGATAAAGTCGACTATATACTGCGATAATGCAATTATTTAAAATTCTGGGATTTGCATTAATGTGATATTGTTCAGGGGATATTTTAACCAATAGTTATGAATCTTGATCAAAACAAATCGGAATGTACAAGTTAAAATACCGCCAGTTTCTACTATTATTTTAACGGTCAAAGCCATATAATTATATGGGGCCCTTTATAAGTCGTTTTATTGAAACACTGAAACAATCTTCATAAAAAAGTGTTAACGTCTAAGTGAAAATACCGCGAAAGCAATGTTCAAAATCCTGGGATGTGCATTAATGTTGCTATTGTTCGGGGTATATATTTTAAAATAGTAATGAATTTTGATCAAGATTCACAATTATTGTTAAAATATATCCCTGACACAATAGCGTCGACACAATATCCCAGACTTTTAATAATTGCATTATCGCAGCATATAGTCGACTTATTCAAAAGTACATTTTTTAAAATTAAAATTGTTTCCAGTGTTTCATTAAAGTACAGGTTGGATATAACCATATGGCTTGACCGTTAAATACTTTTAAACTGCAGAAAATTTTTGTCACTTCAACATGCTTTATTTGTTTTATCATGATTCATTTCTACTGTTAAAATATATCCACCGACATAATAGTACATATTAATGCACATCCCAGAATTATAATAATTGCATTATCGCGGTATATTGTCTACTATCCGTGCACATTTTTAAAATTAAGATTCGTTTCCAGTGTTTCACTAAAAAGCGGCTTTATAGAGAATCAAGAATCAATATATGGCTTGACCGTTAAATACGTAACTGCGGTATCTTATCAACTTGTTCATGATTTGTTTTGATCAAGATTCATTACTATTGTTTAAAGGAGTATCCTCCGATAATAGCCATTAATGCACATCCCAGAATTATAATAATTGCATTATCGCGGTATATTGTCTACTTATCCGTGCACATTTTTTAAATTAAGATTCGTTTCTGAAATTTCAATAAAACGGCTTATATATATTTAGATATAACTATATGCTTGACCGTTAAATATCTGAACCAAATATGGTCAATTTTCCAATACGCCTATTTGTTTTGGATCATGATCCATTTCTATTGTTAAATATCCTCCGACATAATAGCACATTAATGCACATCCCAGGATTTTAATGATTGTATTATCGCGGTATATTTGTCTACTATCGGCATACTTCTTTCAAATTCGATTCTATTTTGGTGTTTCAAATGAAGTGCCTGATGTGGGCCTATATTACTGTGTGGCGGATTGACCGTTCATCATTTCTAGAACTGCGGTGGTCATCAATTGCATACAACTGACGTTGATCAAGATTCATGTCCGTTGGTTAAAATATATCCTCCGATACACAGATAAAATGAACATCTCAGGATTTACGGATTGCTTTATTGCTGCAGGCTACCACTTGTACGTGCACACTAGTTTCAAATTGGATTCTATTTTGGTGTTTTAATGAAACGCCTGATATAGCCCATATAACTATATGGTCAGACCTGATAAATACTAGTAGAACTGCGGTATATTATCAACTTGTAAATGCTGACTGCTTGACTGAAGATGCATTACTATTGTTAAAATATATCCCGATACCATAGCACATTAATGCACATTCCAGATTTTAATAATTGCATTATCGCGGTATATTGTCTACTTAGACGTTAACACTTTTTATTAAGATTTCTTTTAGTGTTTTAACAAACGACTTATATAAGCCCATAATTATATGGCTTGGACCGTTAAATATTAGTAGAACTGCGGCATTCATCAACTTGTACAGCTGATTTGTTTTGATCAAGATTCATAAACTATTGTTAAAATATATCCTGACATAATAGCACATTAATGCATCCCAGGATTTAATAATTGCATTATCGCAGTGTATAGTCGACTTATCCGTGCACATTTTTAAAATTAAAATTCGTTTCAGGTGCCTAATAAAGCGGCTTATATAAGCCGATATAACTTATGGCTTGACCAATACTAGTAGAACTGCGGTATCTTATCAACTTGTACATGCTGATTTGCTTTGATCAAGATTCATAACTATTAAGTTGTATTATATTCCGATACATTAGCACATTAATGCACATCCCAGGATTTTAATGATTGCATTATTTCGTTATATTGTCTACTTAGACGTTCACATTTTTTTATTTAATTAAGTTTGCTTCTAGTATTTCAATAAACGGCTTATATAAGCCCATATAACTATATATTTGGACCGTTAAATACTAGTAGAACTGCGGTATCTTATCAACTTGTACATGCCGATTTGTTTTGATCAAGATTCATAAATTATTGTTAAAATATATCCTGACACAATAGCACATTAATGCACATCCCAGGATTTAATGATTGCACATCGCGGTATATTGTCTACTTAGACGTTAACACTTTTTTATGAAGATTCGTTTCAGTGTGTTTCAATAAAACGACTTATATAAGCTTCATATATTATATGGCTTGGACCGTTAAATACTAGTAGAACTGCAGTATCTTATTAACTTGGTACATTCCGATTTGTATTGATCAAGATTCATAACTATTGTTAAAAATATATCCTGGATACAATATCACATTAATGCACATCCCAGGATTTTAATACTGTACTATCGCAGCATATATCGACTTATTCGTGCACATTTTTAAAAATTAAGATTCGTTTCAGTGCTCAATAAAGCGGCTTATATAACTCCATATAACCATATGGCTTGACCAAGTTAAATACTAGAAGAACTGCGGTATCTAATCAACTGTACATGCCGATTTTGTTTTGATCAAGATTCATAACTGTTAAAATATATCCCCTGACAATAGCACATTAATGCACATCCATGGATTTTAATGATTGCATTATTTCGTTATATTGCTCAATAGACGTTCAAGCATTTTATTTAATTAAGCTTCTGTTTCAGTGTTTCAATAAACGGCTTATATAGTTTCATATAACTATATGGCTTGGACCGTTAAATACTAGTAGAACTGTGGTATATTATCAATTTGTATACGATTTGTTTGATCAAGATTCAATACTATTGTTAAAATATATCCCCGGATACAATAGTTATTATTAATGCACATCCCACGATTTTAATGGTTGCATTATCGTGAATATTGTCTGTTTATCCGTGCAAACTTTATTAATTCAGATGTTTTTAGTGTTTCAGTAAATGGCTTATAGAAGTCGATATATTTATTTGGCTTGACCGTTAAATACTTGAAGAATTGCTATATTATTACCTTCAACAGTTTATTTGTTTTGGATTGGCGATTCATTTCTATTGTTAAAAGATATCCCCGATACAATAGCACATTATCAATTTGTTTGGTGATTTTACTGCTTGCATTATTGCGTATATTGTCTACTTAGACGTTCACACTTCTTTAAATTAAGTTTGTTTTCAGTGTTTCAATACAACGGCTTTATAAGCCGATATAACTATATGCATTTGACCGTTTAATACTTGAAGAACTGCGGTATATTATTAACCAATATGCCTATTTGTTTTGATCAAGATTCATTACTATTGTTAAATATATCCCCGGATACAATTGCACATTAATGCACATCCTACGATTTTATTGATTGTATTATCGCGGTATTGTTCACTTAGACGTTAACACTTTTTTTTTTATTAAGATTCGTTTCTAGTGTTTCAATAAACGACTTCTTATATAAGCCTATATAATTATATGGTTTGACCGTTAAATACTAGTAGAATTGTGGTATCTTTATCAACTTGTACATTCCGATTTTGTTTTGATTCAAGATTCATAACTATTGTTAAAATATATCCCCTGATACAATATCACATTAATGCACACATCCCAGACTTAATAATTGCATTATCGCATATAGTCGACTTATCCCAACATTTTTAAAATTAAGATTCTTGTTTCCAGTGTTTCAATAAAGGGCTTATATAACTCCACATAACTATATGGCTTGACCGTTAAATACTAGAAGAACTGGCATCTAACTTCAACTTGTACATCCTGATTTGTTTTGATCAAGATTCAATTATTGTTAAAATATATCCCCGATACAATAGTTAATATTAATGCACATCCCACGATTTTAATTATTGCATTATCGCGAATATTGTCAACTTATCCGTAATACTTTTATTAATCTGTGAGATACGTTTCTAGTGTTTCAGTAAATGGCTTATAGAAGCCGATATATTATTGGCTTGACCGTTAAATACTTGAAGAACTGCTATACTACACTTTCAAATATTTATTTGTTTTGATAACGATTCATTTTATTGTTAAATATATCCCCGATACAATAGCACATTATTGCACATCCTAGATTTTAATAATTGCATTATCAGTAGTATTTTTGTCTACTTATCTGTGTAATTTTTTAAATTAAGATCTGTTTCTAGTGTTTTAATAAACGTATTATATAAGCCGATATAACTATATGGCTTGGACTGTTAAATATCTGAAGAACTAGTTATATTATTACCTTCAACATACCTATTTGTTTTGATCGTGATTCATTTATTGTTAAAATATATCTCGATACAATAATAGCACATTAATACCCATACCAGGATTTTAATGTTTGCATTAATATATATATTGTCTACTTAGACGTTCACACTTCTTTAAATTAAGCTCTGTTTCTCTAGTGTTTCAACATAACGGTTTATGGCAGCCTATATATAACAATATGCCTGACCGTTAAATACTAGTAGAACTGTGGTATCTATCAACTTGTTCATGCCGATTTGTTTTGATCAAGATTCATTATTATTAAGTTTAAATATATCCTCCGACATAATAGCACATTAACGTAAATCCAGTGGGATTTTAATGATTGCATAATCGCGGGTGTATTGTTCACTTATCGGTGCACACCTTTTTAAATTCGATTCATTTGGTATTATTAATAAATAAAACCCATATAACTGTATGGATTGGACCGATCATCACTTGTAGAACTGCGTTATATTATTAACTTCAACATGCCTATTTGTTTTAATTGGCGATTCATTTCTTTTGTTTTAAATATCCTCCGATACAATAGCACATTAATGCACATCCCAGGATTTTAATGATTGTATTATCGCGGCATATTGCCCACTTATCGGCATTAATTTCTTTTTCAAATTCGATCTATTTTGGTGTTTCAATGAAGTGCTCGATATAAGCCCATATAACTGAAATGGATTGACCGTTCAATATTTCTAGAACTGCGGTGTATTATCAACTTACATGCTAATTTGTTTTGATCAAGATCTATATCCACAGTTAAAATATATCCCGATACAATAGCACATAAATGAACATCATCTCAGATTTTACGGATTGCTTTATTGCTGTATATTGTCTACTTGTACGTGCACACTAGTTTCAAATTGACTTATTTGGTGTTTTGAATAACTGCTCGGAGGCAAGCCCATATAACTATATGGCTTGACCGTTAACAATTAGTAGAACTGCGGTATATTATCACTTGTACATGCTGATTTGTTTTGATCAAGATTCACATTATTATTATAATACATCTCCTGATGGTTAATAGCACATTAATGCACATCCCAGGATTTTAATAATTGTGTTGATCGCGGTATTTTGTCTACTTATCTGTGCAATACTTTTTTAATTAAGATACGTTTTTTAGTGTTTCAGTAAAACGGCTTATAGAAGTCGATATATTTGTATGGCTTGACCGTAAAATACTTGTAAACTGCGGTATATTATCAACTTGTACATGCTGATTTAATTTGATCAAGATTCATTTCTTTATTATTAAATATATCCTCTTGACAATAGCATTAATGAACATCCCAGGATGTTATTGATTACATTGTCGGGGTATAAAGTCTACTTATCTGTGCAATAATTCTTTTTTTAATAAGATACGTTTCTAGTGTTTCAGTAAAACGGCTTATAGAAGTCGATATATTTGTATGGTTTGACCGTAAAGTACTTGTAAAACTGCGGTATATTATCAACTTGTACAAGCCGATTTGTTTTGATCAAGATTCATTATTATTTTTAAAAATATAACCCCGATACAAAAGCACATTAATGCACTTCCCAGGATTTTTAATAACTGCATTATCGCGGTATATTGACTACTAACTGTGCACATTTTTAAATTAAGATCTGTTTCTAGTGTTTTCCAATACAACGGCTTATATAAGCCGATATAACTATATGGCTTGACTAAATATCTGAAGAACTAAGGTATATTATTACCGTCAACATGCCTATTTGTTTTTGATCAAGATTCCTAACTATTGTTAAAATATATCCCCGATACAGCCAGCACATTATTGCACATCCCGGTTTTAATGATTGCATTATCGCGGTATATTGTCTACTTGTCCGTGCACACTTTTTTTTGAAGTTAAGATATGTTTCTAGTAAGTTTCAATAAACGGGTTTATATAAGTTATAACTAGATGGCTTGGACTGTTAAATACTTGAAGAACTACGGTATATTATTACCTTCCAATGCCTCTTGTTTTGACTATGATTCAAGTTTATTGTTAAATATATCCCCGATACAATAGCACATTAATGCACATCCCAGGATTTTAATGATTGCATTATTTCGTTATATTGTCTACTAGACGTTCACATTTTATTTAATTAAGTTTCTAGTGTTTCAATAAAACGGTTTCATATAAGCCCATATAACTATATGGCTTGACCGTTAAATACTAGTAGAACTATGTGTATATTATTATCTTGTACATAATGATTTGTTTGATCAAGATTCATAACTATTGTTAAAATATATCCCCGATACACAGCACAACAATGGCCATCCCCGGGTTTTTAATGATTGCATTATCGCGGGTATATTGTCTACTTATCCGTGCACACTTTTTAGTTAAGATTCTACCCAGGTTTCAATAAACGACTTATATAAGCTTCTCCATAATTATATGGCATGACCGTTTATCAATAGTAGATCGGCATCTTTATCAACTTATACATGCTGATTTGTTTTGATGAAGATTCATAAATATTGTTAAAATATATCCTGATACACAGCACATTAATGCACATCCCCGGATTTTAATGATTGCATTATCAAGTATATTGTCTACTTATCGGTGCAATACGTTGTTTAGTTAAGTTTCGTTTCTAGTGTTTTCAATAAAAACGGCTTATTTAAGCCGATATAATAGACTGCACACTTTTTTTAGTTAAGATTCGTTTCAGTGTTTCAATAAAACGACTTATAAGCCCATAATTAAATGGCTTTGACCGTTAAAATACTAGTAGAACTGCGGTATCTTATCAACTTGTACATGCCGATTTGTTTTGATCAAGAGTCACAACTATTGTTAAAATATATCCCCTGACAATAGCACATTAATGCATATCCCAGGATTTTAATGATTGCATTATTTCGTTATATTTTCTATCTGACGTTCATATTTTATTTAATTAAGTTTCGTTTCTAGTGTGTCATCAATAAAACGTCTTATAGTTTCCATAACTATATGGCTTGAACGTTAAATACTAGTAGAACTATGGCATATTATTAACTTGTACATACTGATTTCTTTTGATCAAGATTCCTAATTATAGATAAATATATCCTTGATACAATAGCACATTAATGGCCATCCTCGGATTTTAATATTGCATTATCATGGTATATTGTCTACGTATCCGTGCAATAATTTTTAGTTAAGATCTGTTTCTAGTGTTTCAATAAACGACTTATGCTTCATATAATTATATGGTTGGACCAAATACTTGAAGAACTACGCATTATTACCTTCTAACATGCCTATTTGTTTTGATCATGATTCAATTTTATAGTTAAAATATATCCCCGATACAACAGCACATTAATGCACACCCCAGGATTTTGTAATGATTGCATTATTTCATGGCAATATTGTCTACTTATCGTTCACATTTTATTTAATTTTTAAGTTTCGTTTCTAGTGTTTCAATAAACGTTTTTATATGCTTCATATAACTATATGGCTTGGACCGTTAAATACTTGAAGAACTACGGCATATTATTACCTTCAACATGCCTATATTTGTTTTGGATCAAGGATTTAATTTTTATAGTTAAAATATATCCCTGACACAATAGCACATTAATGCACACCCCAGGATTTTAATAATGATTGCATTATTTCGTTATATTGTTCACTTAGACGTTCATTTTGTTTAATTAAGTTTCGTTTGCGTTTCAATAAAATGGCTTATATAAGCCCATATAACTATATGGCTTGGACCGTTAAATACTAGTAGAACTGCGGCATATTATCAACTTGTACATACCGATTTGTTTTGATCAAGATTCAACTATTGTTAAAATATGTCCCCTGATACAATAGAAAGCACATTAATGCACATCCCTGTTTAAAGTACATAAATGATTAAAATAATATGGCTTGGACTGTTAAATACTAGTAGAACTGTGTATCTTATCAACTTACATTGCCGGGATTTGTTTTGATCAAGATTCATAACTATTGTTAAATATGTCCCCCGATACAATAATAGCACATTAATGCACATCCCCGGTTTAAAGCGGCTTATATAAACAGATTAAACAATATGGCTTCAACGTTAAATACTAGAACTGCGGTATAATATCAACTTGTACATGCCGATTTATTTTGGATCAAGATTCATTACTATTGTAAAATATATCCCCGATACAAAAAGCACATTAATGCACTTCCTGAGGACTTTACTACTTTGCATTATCGCGGTATATTGACTACTAATCCAGCAATATTTTTAAATTAAGATCTGTTTAGTACTAATACAACGGGTTTATATAAGCTGATATAACTTATGGTTGGACCGTTAAATACTGTAGAACTGCGGGTATCTTATCACCTTATACATGCCGATTTGTTTTGATCAAGATTCATAACTATTGTAAAATATAATTTCGATACACAGCATTAACGCATCCTCGGATTTTAATGATTGCATTATCGTGGTATATTGTCTACTTATCCGTGCACACCCTTTTTAGTTAAGATTCGTTTCTAGTGTTTCAATAAAACGACCTATATAAGCCCATATAATTATATGGCTTGACCGTTAAATACTTGAAGAACTACGGTATAATATTACCTTCAACATGCTTCATTTGTTTTGGATCATGATTCAATTTTATAGTTAAAATATATCCTCTGACACACAGTGCATTAATGCACACCCCAGGATTTTAAGGATTGCATTATTTCGTAATATTGTCTACTAGACGTTCAAGCATTTATTTAATTAAGTTTCGTTTCTAGTGTTTCAATAAAATGTTTATATGTCATATATAACTATATGGCTTGACCAAGTTAACACGAAGAACTACGGGTACATATTACCTTCAACATGCCTATTTGTTTTGATCATGATTCAATTTTATAGTTAAAATATATCCCCGATACAATAGCACATTAATGCACACCCCAGATTTTAATGATTGCATTATTTCGTTATATTGTCTACTTAGATGTTCACATTTTGTTTAATTAAGTTTCGTTTCTAGTGTTTCAATAAACGGTTTATATAGTTTATAACTATATGGCTTGGACCGTTAAATACTAGTAGAACTGCAGTATCTTATCAACTTGTTCATGCCGATTTGTTTTGATCAAGATTCATTACTATTGTTTAAATATATCCTCCGATACAATACACATTAATGCACATCCCAGGATTTTAACACCGTATTATCGCGGTATATTGTCGATCATATCCAGTACATTTTTAAATTAAGATCTGTTTCAGTGTTTCAATAAAGCGGCTTATATAAGCCGATATAACTATATGGCTTGGACCGTTAAATACTTTTAAAACTGCAGAAAATTATTACCTTCAACATGCCTATTTGTTTTTATTATGATTCATTTCTACTGTTAAAATATATCTCACCGATACAATAGTACATTAATGCACATCCCAGAATTCATAACTACTATCGCATATTGTCTACTATCCGTGCACATTTTTTAAAAATTAAGATTCGTTTCCAGTGTTTCTAACAAAGCGGCTATATAACTCCACATATAACTATATGGCTTGGACCGTTAAATACTAGTAGAATCAGGTATCTTATCAACTTGTTCATGCTGATTTGTTTTGACTGGAAGATTCATTATTGTTTAAATATATCCTCCGATACAATAAGCACATTAATGCACATCCCAGAATTATAGTAATTGCATTATCGCGGTATATTGTCTACTTATCCGTGCACATTTTTTAAATTAAGATCTGTTTCTTAGTGTTTCATAGCCTGGCTTATATAAGCTGGATATAACTATATGGTTTGACCGTTAAATATCTGAAGAACTAAGGTTTATTATTACCTTCAACATGCCTATTTGTTTTGATCATGATTCATTTCCATTGTTTTAAATATCCTCCGATACAATAGCACATTAATGCACATCCCAGGATTTTAATGATTGTATTATCGCGGTATATTGTCTACTTATCGGAAAAAAAACACTTCTTTCCAAATTCGATTCTATTTTGGTGTTTCAATGAAGTGCTCGATGTGTTTACATAACTGTATGGATTGACCGTTCAATACTTGTGAACTGCGGTGTATTTATCAACGTACATGCCAATTTTGTTTTGGATCAAGATTCATATCTGTTAAATACATCCTCCGATACAATAGCACATAAACGAATATCTCAGGATTTTGCTGACGCTTATTGCTGTATATTGTCTACTTGTACGCACTGTTTTAAATTTGATTATATTTTGGTGTTTTAATGAAACGCTCGATATAAGCTCATAACTATATGGCTTGACCGTTAAATAGTAGAATTGCGGTATATTATCAACTTGTACATGCCAATATGTTTTGATCAAGACCATTATTATTGTTAAAATATATCCCCTGACATATTAGTATATTAATGCACATCCCAGGATATTAATAACGCATTATCGCGGTATATTGTCGACTTATCCGGTGCAAATTTCTTTTTAAAATTAAGATCTGTTTCCAGTGTTTCAATAAAGCGGTTTATATATAACTCCATATAACTATATGGCTTGACCGTTAAATAGTAGAACTGCGGTATCTTATCAACTTGTTCATGCCGATTTGTTTTGATCAAAGATTCATTACTATTGTTTTCTAAATATATCCCCTGGATAATAGCACATTAATGCACACACATCCCAGGATTTAATAATTGGTATTATCGCGGTATATTGTCGACTTATCCAAAAAAGTACATTTTTAAAAATTAAGATTCGTTTCAGTGTTTCAATAAAGGCTTATATAAGCCGATATAACTATATGGCTTGGACCGTTAAATACTTTTAAAACTGCAGGAAAATTATTACCTTCAACATGCCTATTTGCTTCCTTTATCATGATTCATTTCTATCAGTTAAATATATCCACCGGGATACACAGCAACATTAATGCATATCCCAGAATTATAATAATTGCATTATCGCGGTATATATTGTTCACTTATCCGTGCGCACATTTTTTTTTTGCAAATTAAGATTCGTTTCAGTGTTTCAATAAAGGCTTATATAACTCCATATAAACTTTCTATATTGACTGTTAAATACTAGTAGAACTGCGGTATTTTATCAATTGCCCATGCTGATTTGTTTTGACCAAGATTCACATTATTGCTTGAATATATCCTCCGACACAAAGAGTATTAATGCACATCCTAGAATTATAGTGTAATTGCATTATCGCGGCATATTATTCATTTATCCAAAAGTACATTTTTTAAATTAAGACCGTTTCTAGTGTTTCCTTAAATAAAACGGCTTATATAAGCCGATGGTAAACTATATGGTTTGACCGTTAAATACCGGAAGAACTAAGGCTTATTATTACCTTCACATGCCTATATTTGTTTTGATCATGATTCATTTCCATTGTTTAAAATATCCTCCGGATGGCCAGCACATTAATGCACATCCCAGGATTTACCGATTGTATTATCGCGGTATATTGTCTACTTCTATCGGTACACTTCTTCAAATTCGGATTCTATTTTGGTGTTTCAATGAAGTGCGCCTGATGTGCTCACATAACCGCAAGTGTGGGATTGACTGTTCAATACTTTCTAGAACCGCGGTGTATTATCAACGTGTGCGTTAATTTGTTTTGGATCAAGATTCATATCTGCTGTTAAAATACATCCCCTCCGACAATAGCACACAAATGAACATCTCAGGATTTTACGGACTGCTTTATTGCTGTATATTGTCTACTTGTACGTGCACAATTTGCTTTAAATTTCCACTATATTTTGGTGTTTTAAATGAAACGCCTGATATAAGCCCTCCATATAACTATATGGCTTGACCGTTAAATACTAGTAGAACTGCGGTATATTATCAACTTGTGCTACGCCAATATGTTTTGACCGGTGATTCATTACTATTGTTAAAATATATCCTGATACATGGTATATTAATGCACATCCCAGGGTTATTAATAATTGCATTATCGCGGCATGTCGACTTATCCAGGCAAATTTTAAAATTAAAGATTCGTTTCCAGTGTTTCAACAAAGTGTCATATAACTCCGCTATAACTATATGGTATTTGGACTGTTAAATACTAGTAGAACTGCGTATCTGACTAAATTCATGCTGATTTGTTTTGATCAAGATTCATTACTATTGTTTAAGATCCTCTGACATAATAGCACACAATGCATCCCAGATTAATTGCATTATCGCGGTATATCGTCGACTAATTCGTACATTTTTTAAAAATTAAGATCTGTTTCAGTAGCTCAATAAAGCGGCTTATATGGGGTTGGGATATAACTATATGGCTTGACCGTTAAATACTTTTAAAACTGCAAAAATTATTACCTTCAACATGCCTATTTGTTTTATCATGATTCATTTCACTGTTAAAATATATCCACTGATATTAACAGGGCATATTATATCGCAATGTCCTGGTGAATTGCATTATCGGTATATTGTCTACTATCCAGCACATTTTTAAATGACTGTTTCCAGTGTTTCAATAAAGGGCTTTATATAACTCCATATAATTATATGTGTGGCTTTGACCGTTAAATATCTGAAGAACTAAGGTCATTATTACCTTCAACATGTCGGTTTAGTTTTGATCATGATCATTTCTATTGTTTTAAAATATCCTCCGATAATAAAGGCATTAATGCACATCCCAGGATTTTAATGCATTGTATTATCGCAGGTCATTCACTATCGCACACTTCTTTCAAATTCGATTCTATTTTGGTGTTTCAATGAAGTGCTCGATGCCCATATTACTGTATGGATTGACCGTTCAATACTTCTAGAACTGCGGTGTATTATCAACTTGCAGCACAATTTGTTGATCAAGATTCATGTCCGTTGTTAAAATATATCCTCTCGATACAATAGCACATAAATGAACATCCTGTGATTTTACGGATTGCTTTATTGCTGTATATTGTCTACTTGTACAAAAAGCAATAACTAGTTTCAAATTGATCTACTAGAAAGAATGAACGCCTGAGAGAAGCCCATATAACTATATGGTTTAACGTTAAACAATGGGGAACTGCACATCATAACTTGTACATGCTGATTTGTTTTGATCAAGATTCACACATATTGTAATACATCCTCCCGATACAATAGCATATTAATAATATCCCAGATTTTAATTATTGCATTATCGCGGTATTTTGTCTACTTATCCGTGCAATACTTTTTAATTAAGATTCGTTTCTAGTGCTTGAATAAATTGTTTACATAGTCAATATAACTATATGGCTTGACCGTTAAATACTAGTAGAACTGCGTATCTTTATCAACTTGTACATGCCAGGACGGTTTTGATCGGCATTCATAACTATTGTTAAACCTATCTCCTGACAATAGCACGCCATCTGACTTACGATTGCATTATCGCGTATATTATCTTCATCCACACTTTTTTTTAGTTAAGACCTCATATCTGCTCAACAAACGACTTATATAAGCCCATATATAATTTTGAAAGGCTCGACCATTGGTAGATTTGGTGGTATATTATTAACTTGTACATACTCGATTTGTTTTGGATCAAGATTCATAACTATTGTTAAAATATAACCTCGATACAATAGCACATTAATGCACATCCCAGGATTTTAATAATTCAAAATATCGCAGTATATAGTCGATCATCTCGTGCACATTTTTAAAATTAAAATTCGTTTCCAGTGTTTCATTAAAGTGTTATAAGTAAGCCGATATAACTATATGGTCAATTCGTTAAATACTTTTAAAACTGCAGTAGTAATTATTACCTTCAACATGCTTATTTGTTTTTTTATCATGATTCACTTTACCGTTAAACATATCCACCCATACACAGCACATTAATGGCCATCCCAGAATTATAATAATTGCATTATCGCGGTATATTGTCTACTTCATCTGTGCACATTTTAAATTAAGATTCGTTTCAGGTCACAAGCGGCTTATATAACTCCATAACTATATGGCTTCTGACCGTTAAATACTAGTAGAATTGCGGTATCTATCAACTTGTTCATGCTGATTTGTTTTGACTGAAGATTCATTATTATTGTTTAAATATATCTCCGATACAATAGCACATTAATGCACATCCCAGAATTATAATAATTGCATTACCGCGGTATATTGTCTACTTATCCGTGCACATTTTTAAATTAAGATCTGTTTCTGGTGTTTCAATAAACGGCTGAGTATAAGCGATATATATTGACCGTTAAATATCTGAAGAACTAAGGTTTATTATTACCCTTCAAATATGCCTATTTGTTTGAGATCATGATTCATTTCTATTACTTTAAAACATCCTCCGATACAATAGCACATTAATGCACATCCCAGACTTAATATTGTATTATCGGCATATTGTTCACTTACTGGCAATAATTTCTTTTCAAACTTGATTCTATTTGGTGTTTCAATGAAGTGCCTTGATGTAAGCCCATATTATCAAGGACGACCGTTCAATACTTTAGAACTGGTGGTGTATTATCAATCTCCTGTATACATGCCAATTTGTTGACTAAGATTCATGTCCGTTGTTAAAATATATCCTCCGATACAATATAAATGAATATCCAGATTTTACGGATTGCTTTATTGCTGTATATTGTTCATCGGTGGCCGTACACCAGTTTCAAATTATCTTATTTTGGTGTTTTGCCGGAAACGTCGATATGTTTCATATAACTATATGGCTTGGACCGATAAATAACATTAGTAGAAACTGCGGTATATTATCAACTTGTAAATGCCGATGGTTGATCAAGATGCATTACTATTGTTAAAAGAGCATCCCCGATGTCTATGGCAGCACATTAGTCGCATATTCCAGATTCTAATTGCATTATCGCGGTATATTGTCTACTGACGTTAACACTTTTTATTAAGATTTCCTTTAGTGTTTCAATAAATGATTTATATGTTTCCAAGAATTATATGGCTTGGACCGTTAAATATTAGTAGAATCAAGTGTATCTTATCAACTTGTACATGCCGATTTGTTTTGATCAAGATTCATAACTATTGTTAAATATATCCCTGATACAATAGCACATTAATGTACATCCCAGGATTTGTACACTGTATTATCGCAGTGTGTGTATAGTCGACTTATCCGTGCACATTTTTTAAATTAAAATTGCTTCCAGTGTTTCCCCGTCAAAGGCTTATATAAGCCGATATAACTATATGTTTGGACCAAGTTAAATACTAGTAGAACTGCGTATCTTACTGTCCTTGTACATGCCGATTTGTTTTGATCAAGATCTACAACTATTGTTAAAACATATCCCCCGACAATAGCATTAATGCACATCCCATCTTAATGATTGCATTATTTCCGTTATATTCATTTAGATGTTCAGCATTATTTAATTAAGTTTCGTTTCTAGTATTTCAACAAACGGCTTATAAAGCCCACAGTAACCGGCATGGCTTGACCGTTAAATACTAGAACTGCGGCATTCTATCAACTTGTACATGATTGTTTTGGATCAAGATTCATAACTATTGTTAAAATATATCTCGGATACAATAGCACATAACATCCCAGGACGCACGATTGCATTATCGCGGTATATTGTTCACTTAGACGTTAATACTTTTTATGAAGATTCGTTTCTAGTGTTTCAATAAATGACTTATATAAGCCTATATAATTATATGGCTTGACCAAATACTAGTAGAACTGGGTATCTTATTAATCTTGTACATTCCAGATTTGTATTATCAAGATTCATAACTATTGTTAAAATATATCCCCCGACAATATCACATTACGCACATCCCAGGATTTTAATAATTGCATTAATGCAGTATAGCTCGACTTCTATCCGTGCACATTTTAAAAAATTGCATCGTTTCAGTGTTTCAATAAAGCGGCTTATATAACTCCATATAACCATATGGGCTTGACCGTTAAATACTAGAAGAACTGCGGTATCTAATCAACTTGTACATGCCGATTTGTTTTGATCAAGATTCATAACTATTGTTAAAATATATCCCTGATACAATAGCACATTAATGCACATCCATGGATTTTAATGATTGCATTATTTCATATTGTCTACTTAGATCAAGATTTTATTTAATTAAGTTTCTGCGTTTCTAGTGTCAACAAATTGCTTATAGTTCCATAACTATATGGCTTGACTCGTTAAATACTAGTAGAACTGTGTATAATATCACCTAGCCGGGATTTGTTTTGATCAAGATTCACAATTATTGTTAAAATATATCCCTGACACAATAGCGTCGACACAATATCCCAGACTTTTAATAATTGCATTATCGCAGCATATAGTCGACTTATTCAAAAGTACATTTTTTAAAATTAAAATTGTTTCCAGTGTTTCATTAAAGTACAGGTTGGATATAACCATATGGCTTGACCGTTAAATACTTTTAAACTGCAGAAAATTTTTGTCACTTCAACATGCTTTATTTGTTTTATCATGATTCATTTCTACTGTTAAAATATATCCACCGACATAATAGTACATATTAATGCACATCCCAGAATTATAATAATTGCATTATCGCGGTATATTGTCTACTATCCGTGCACATTTTTAAAATTAAGATTCGTTTCCAGTGTTTCACTAAAAAGCGGCTTTATAGAGAATCAAGAATCAATATATGGCTTGACCGTTAAATACGTAACTGCGGTATCTTATCAACTTGTTCATGATTTGTTTTGATCAAGATTCATTACTATTGTTTAAAGGAGTATCCTCCGATAATAGCCATTAATGCACATCCCAGAATTATAATAATTGCATTATCGCGGTATATTGTCTACTTATCCGTGCACATTTTTTAAATTAAGATTCGTTTCTGAAATTTCAATAAAACGGCTTATATATATTTAGATATAACTATATGCTTGACCGTTAAATATCTGAACCAAATATGGTCAATTTTCCAATACGCCTATTTGTTTTGGATCATGATCCATTTCTATTGTTAAATATCCTCCGACATAATAGCACATTAATGCACATCCCAGGATTTTAATGATTGTATTATCGCGGTATATTTGTCTACTATCGGCATACTTCTTTCAAATTCGATTCTATTTTGGTGTTTCAAATGAAGTGCCTGATGTGGGCCTATATTACTGTGTGGCGGATTGACCGTTCATCATTTCTAGAACTGCGGTGGTCATCAATTGCATACAACTGACGTTGATCAAGATTCATGTCCGTTGGTTAAAATATATCCTCCGATACACAGATAAAATGAACATCTCAGGATTTACGGATTGCTTTATTGCTGCAGGCTACCACTTGTACGTGCACACTAGTTTCAAATTGGATTCTATTTTGGTGTTTTAATGAAACGCCTGATATAGCCCATATAACTATATGGTCAGACCTGATAAATACTAGTAGAACTGCGGTATATTATCAACTTGTAAATGCTGACTGCTTGACTGAAGATGCATTACTATTGTTAAAATATATCCCGATACCATAGCACATTAATGCACATTCCAGATTTTAATAATTGCATTATCGCGGTATATTGTCTACTTAGACGTTAACACTTTTTATTAAGATTTCTTTTAGTGTTTTAACAAACGACTTATATAAGCCCATAATTATATGGCTTGGACCGTTAAATATTAGTAGAACTGCGGCATTCATCAACTTGTACAGCTGATTTGTTTTGATCAAGATTCATAAACTATTGTTAAAATATATCCTGACATAATAGCACATTAATGCATCCCAGGATTTAATAATTGCATTATCGCAGTGTATAGTCGACTTATCCGTGCACATTTTTAAAATTAAAATTCGTTTCAGGTGCCTAATAAAGCGGCTTATATAAGCCGATATAACTTATGGCTTGACCAATACTAGTAGAACTGCGGTATCTTATCAACTTGTACATGCTGATTTGCTTTGATCAAGATTCATAACTATTAAGTTGTATTATATTCCGATACATTAGCACATTAATGCACATCCCAGGATTTTAATGATTGCATTATTTCGTTATATTGTCTACTTAGACGTTCACATTTTTTTATTTAATTAAGTTTGCTTCTAGTATTTCAATAAACGGCTTATATAAGCCCATATAACTATATATTTGGACCGTTAAATACTAGTAGAACTGCGGTATCTTATCAACTTGTACATGCCGATTTGTTTTGATCAAGATTCATAAATTATTGTTAAAATATATCCTGACACAATAGCACATTAATGCACATCCCAGGATTTAATGATTGCACATCGCGGTATATTGTCTACTTAGACGTTAACACTTTTTTATGAAGATTCGTTTCAGTGTGTTTCAATAAAACGACTTATATAAGCTTCATATATTATATGGCTTGGACCGTTAAATACTAGTAGAACTGCAGTATCTTATTAACTTGGTACATTCCGATTTGTATTGATCAAGATTCATAACTATTGTTAAAAATATATCCTGGATACAATATCACATTAATGCACATCCCAGGATTTTAATACTGTACTATCGCAGCATATATCGACTTATTCGTGCACATTTTTAAAAATTAAGATTCGTTTCAGTGCTCAATAAAGCGGCTTATATAACTCCATATAACCATATGGCTTGACCAAGTTAAATACTAGAAGAACTGCGGTATCTAATCAACTGTACATGCCGATTTTGTTTTGATCAAGATTCATAACTGTTAAAATATATCCCCTGACAATAGCACATTAATGCACATCCATGGATTTTAATGATTGCATTATTTCGTTATATTGCTCAATAGACGTTCAAGCATTTTATTTAATTAAGCTTCTGTTTCAGTGTTTCAATAAACGGCTTATATAGTTTCATATAACTATATGGCTTGGACCGTTAAATACTAGTAGAACTGTGGTATATTATCAATTTGTATACGATTTGTTTGATCAAGATTCAATACTATTGTTAAAATATATCCCCGGATACAATAGTTATTATTAATGCACATCCCACGATTTTAATGGTTGCATTATCGTGAATATTGTCTGTTTATCCGTGCAAACTTTATTAATTCAGATGTTTTTAGTGTTTCAGTAAATGGCTTATAGAAGTCGATATATTTATTTGGCTTGACCGTTAAATACTTGAAGAATTGCTATATTATTACCTTCAACAGTTTATTTGTTTTGGATTGGCGATTCATTTCTATTGTTAAAAGATATCCCCGATACAATAGCACATTATCAATTTGTTTGGTGATTTTACTGCTTGCATTATTGCGTATATTGTCTACTTAGACGTTCACACTTCTTTAAATTAAGTTTGTTTTCAGTGTTTCAATACAACGGCTTTATAAGCCGATATAACTATATGCATTTGACCGTTTAATACTTGAAGAACTGCGGTATATTATTAACCAATATGCCTATTTGTTTTGATCAAGATTCATTACTATTGTTAAATATATCCCCGGATACAATTGCACATTAATGCACATCCTACGATTTTATTGATTGTATTATCGCGGTATTGTTCACTTAGACGTTAACACTTTTTTTTTTATTAAGATTCGTTTCTAGTGTTTCAATAAACGACTTCTTATATAAGCCTATATAATTATATGGTTTGACCGTTAAATACTAGTAGAATTGTGGTATCTTTATCAACTTGTACATTCCGATTTTGTTTTGATTCAAGATTCATAACTATTGTTAAAATATATCCCCTGATACAATATCACATTAATGCACACATCCCAGACTTAATAATTGCATTATCGCATATAGTCGACTTATCCCAACATTTTTAAAATTAAGATTCTTGTTTCCAGTGTTTCAATAAAGGGCTTATATAACTCCACATAACTATATGGCTTGACCGTTAAATACTAGAAGAACTGGCATCTAACTTCAACTTGTACATCCTGATTTGTTTTGATCAAGATTCAATTATTGTTAAAATATATCCCCGATACAATAGTTAATATTAATGCACATCCCACGATTTTAATTATTGCATTATCGCGAATATTGTCAACTTATCCGTAATACTTTTATTAATCTGTGAGATACGTTTCTAGTGTTTCAGTAAATGGCTTATAGAAGCCGATATATTATTGGCTTGACCGTTAAATACTTGAAGAACTGCTATACTACACTTTCAAATATTTATTTGTTTTGATAACGATTCATTTTATTGTTAAATATATCCCCGATACAATAGCACATTATTGCACATCCTAGATTTTAATAATTGCATTATCAGTAGTATTTTTGTCTACTTATCTGTGTAATTTTTTAAATTAAGATCTGTTTCTAGTGTTTTAATAAACGTATTATATAAGCCGATATAACTATATGGCTTGGACTGTTAAATATCTGAAGAACTAGTTATATTATTACCTTCAACATACCTATTTGTTTTGATCGTGATTCATTTATTGTTAAAATATATCTCGATACAATAATAGCACATTAATACCCATACCAGGATTTTAATGTTTGCATTAATATATATATTGTCTACTTAGACGTTCACACTTCTTTAAATTAAGCTCTGTTTCTCTAGTGTTTCAACATAACGGTTTATGGCAGCCTATATATAACAATATGCCTGACCGTTAAATACTAGTAGAACTGTGGTATCTATCAACTTGTTCATGCCGATTTGTTTTGATCAAGATTCATTATTATTAAGTTTAAATATATCCTCCGACATAATAGCACATTAACGTAAATCCAGTGGGATTTTAATGATTGCATAATCGCGGGTGTATTGTTCACTTATCGGTGCACACCTTTTTAAATTCGATTCATTTGGTATTATTAATAAATAAAACCCATATAACTGTATGGATTGGACCGATCATCACTTGTAGAACTGCGTTATATTATTAACTTCAACATGCCTATTTGTTTTAATTGGCGATTCATTTCTTTTGTTTTAAATATCCTCCGATACAATAGCACATTAATGCACATCCCAGGATTTTAATGATTGTATTATCGCGGCATATTGCCCACTTATCGGCATTAATTTCTTTTTCAAATTCGATCTATTTTGGTGTTTCAATGAAGTGCTCGATATAAGCCCATATAACTGAAATGGATTGACCGTTCAATATTTCTAGAACTGCGGTGTATTATCAACTTACATGCTAATTTGTTTTGATCAAGATCTATATCCACAGTTAAAATATATCCCGATACAATAGCACATAAATGAACATCATCTCAGATTTTACGGATTGCTTTATTGCTGTATATTGTCTACTTGTACGTGCACACTAGTTTCAAATTGACTTATTTGGTGTTTTGAATAACTGCTCGGAGGCAAGCCCATATAACTATATGGCTTGACCGTTAACAATTAGTAGAACTGCGGTATATTATCACTTGTACATGCTGATTTGTTTTGATCAAGATTCACATTATTATTATAATACATCTCCTGATGGTTAATAGCACATTAATGCACATCCCAGGATTTTAATAATTGTGTTGATCGCGGTATTTTGTCTACTTATCTGTGCAATACTTTTTTAATTAAGATACGTTTTTTAGTGTTTCAGTAAAACGGCTTATAGAAGTCGATATATTTGTATGGCTTGACCGTAAAATACTTGTAAACTGCGGTATATTATCAACTTGTACATGCTGATTTAATTTGATCAAGATTCATTTCTTTATTATTAAATATATCCTCTTGACAATAGCATTAATGAACATCCCAGGATGTTATTGATTACATTGTCGGGGTATAAAGTCTACTTATCTGTGCAATAATTCTTTTTTTAATAAGATACGTTTCTAGTGTTTCAGTAAAACGGCTTATAGAAGTCGATATATTTGTATGGTTTGACCGTAAAGTACTTGTAAAACTGCGGTATATTATCAACTTGTACAAGCCGATTTGTTTTGATCAAGATTCATTATTATTTTTAAAAATATAACCCCGATACAAAAGCACATTAATGCACTTCCCAGGATTTTTAATAACTGCATTATCGCGGTATATTGACTACTAACTGTGCACATTTTTAAATTAAGATCTGTTTCTAGTGTTTTCCAATACAACGGCTTATATAAGCCGATATAACTATATGGCTTGACTAAATATCTGAAGAACTAAGGTATATTATTACCGTCAACATGCCTATTTGTTTTTGATCAAGATTCCTAACTATTGTTAAAATATATCCCCGATACAGCCAGCACATTATTGCACATCCCGGTTTTAATGATTGCATTATCGCGGTATATTGTCTACTTGTCCGTGCACACTTTTTTTTGAAGTTAAGATATGTTTCTAGTAAGTTTCAATAAACGGGTTTATATAAGTTATAACTAGATGGCTTGGACTGTTAAATACTTGAAGAACTACGGTATATTATTACCTTCCAATGCCTCTTGTTTTGACTATGATTCAAGTTTATTGTTAAATATATCCCCGATACAATAGCACATTAATGCACATCCCAGGATTTTAATGATTGCATTATTTCGTTATATTGTCTACTAGACGTTCACATTTTATTTAATTAAGTTTCTAGTGTTTCAATAAAACGGTTTCATATAAGCCCATATAACTATATGGCTTGACCGTTAAATACTAGTAGAACTATGTGTATATTATTATCTTGTACATAATGATTTGTTTGATCAAGATTCATAACTATTGTTAAAATATATCCCCGATACACAGCACAACAATGGCCATCCCCGGGTTTTTAATGATTGCATTATCGCGGGTATATTGTCTACTTATCCGTGCACACTTTTTAGTTAAGATTCTACCCAGGTTTCAATAAACGACTTATATAAGCTTCTCCATAATTATATGGCATGACCGTTTATCAATAGTAGATCGGCATCTTTATCAACTTATACATGCTGATTTGTTTTGATGAAGATTCATAAATATTGTTAAAATATATCCTGATACACAGCACATTAATGCACATCCCCGGATTTTAATGATTGCATTATCAAGTATATTGTCTACTTATCGGTGCAATACGTTGTTTAGTTAAGTTTCGTTTCTAGTGTTTTCAATAAAAACGGCTTATTTAAGCCGATATAATAGACTGCACACTTTTTTTAGTTAAGATTCGTTTCAGTGTTTCAATAAAACGACTTATAAGCCCATAATTAAATGGCTTTGACCGTTAAAATACTAGTAGAACTGCGGTATCTTATCAACTTGTACATGCCGATTTGTTTTGATCAAGAGTCACAACTATTGTTAAAATATATCCCCTGACAATAGCACATTAATGCATATCCCAGGATTTTAATGATTGCATTATTTCGTTATATTTTCTATCTGACGTTCATATTTTATTTAATTAAGTTTCGTTTCTAGTGTGTCATCAATAAAACGTCTTATAGTTTCCATAACTATATGGCTTGAACGTTAAATACTAGTAGAACTATGGCATATTATTAACTTGTACATACTGATTTCTTTTGATCAAGATTCCTAATTATAGATAAATATATCCTTGATACAATAGCACATTAATGGCCATCCTCGGATTTTAATATTGCATTATCATGGTATATTGTCTACGTATCCGTGCAATAATTTTTAGTTAAGATCTGTTTCTAGTGTTTCAATAAACGACTTATGCTTCATATAATTATATGGTTGGACCAAATACTTGAAGAACTACGCATTATTACCTTCTAACATGCCTATTTGTTTTGATCATGATTCAATTTTATAGTTAAAATATATCCCCGATACAACAGCACATTAATGCACACCCCAGGATTTTGTAATGATTGCATTATTTCATGGCAATATTGTCTACTTATCGTTCACATTTTATTTAATTTTTAAGTTTCGTTTCTAGTGTTTCAATAAACGTTTTTATATGCTTCATATAACTATATGGCTTGGACCGTTAAATACTTGAAGAACTACGGCATATTATTACCTTCAACATGCCTATATTTGTTTTGGATCAAGGATTTAATTTTTATAGTTAAAATATATCCCTGACACAATAGCACATTAATGCACACCCCAGGATTTTAATAATGATTGCATTATTTCGTTATATTGTTCACTTAGACGTTCATTTTGTTTAATTAAGTTTCGTTTGCGTTTCAATAAAATGGCTTATATAAGCCCATATAACTATATGGCTTGGACCGTTAAATACTAGTAGAACTGCGGCATATTATCAACTTGTACATACCGATTTGTTTTGATCAAGATTCAACTATTGTTAAAATATGTCCCCTGATACAATAGAAAGCACATTAATGCACATCCCTGTTTAAAGTACATAAATGATTAAAATAATATGGCTTGGACTGTTAAATACTAGTAGAACTGTGTATCTTATCAACTTACATTGCCGGGATTTGTTTTGATCAAGATTCATAACTATTGTTAAATATGTCCCCCGATACAATAATAGCACATTAATGCACATCCCCGGTTTAAAGCGGCTTATATAAACAGATTAAACAATATGGCTTCAACGTTAAATACTAGAACTGCGGTATAATATCAACTTGTACATGCCGATTTATTTTGGATCAAGATTCATTACTATTGTAAAATATATCCCCGATACAAAAAGCACATTAATGCACTTCCTGAGGACTTTACTACTTTGCATTATCGCGGTATATTGACTACTAATCCAGCAATATTTTTAAATTAAGATCTGTTTAGTACTAATACAACGGGTTTATATAAGCTGATATAACTTATGGTTGGACCGTTAAATACTGTAGAACTGCGGGTATCTTATCACCTTATACATGCCGATTTGTTTTGATCAAGATTCATAACTATTGTAAAATATAATTTCGATACACAGCATTAACGCATCCTCGGATTTTAATGATTGCATTATCGTGGTATATTGTCTACTTATCCGTGCACACCCTTTTTAGTTAAGATTCGTTTCTAGTGTTTCAATAAAACGACCTATATAAGCCCATATAATTATATGGCTTGACCGTTAAATACTTGAAGAACTACGGTATAATATTACCTTCAACATGCTTCATTTGTTTTGGATCATGATTCAATTTTATAGTTAAAATATATCCTCTGACACACAGTGCATTAATGCACACCCCAGGATTTTAAGGATTGCATTATTTCGTAATATTGTCTACTAGACGTTCAAGCATTTATTTAATTAAGTTTCGTTTCTAGTGTTTCAATAAAATGTTTATATGTCATATATAACTATATGGCTTGACCAAGTTAACACGAAGAACTACGGGTACATATTACCTTCAACATGCCTATTTGTTTTGATCATGATTCAATTTTATAGTTAAAATATATCCCCGATACAATAGCACATTAATGCACACCCCAGATTTTAATGATTGCATTATTTCGTTATATTGTCTACTTAGATGTTCACATTTTGTTTAATTAAGTTTCGTTTCTAGTGTTTCAATAAACGGTTTATATAGTTTATAACTATATGGCTTGGACCGTTAAATACTAGTAGAACTGCAGTATCTTATCAACTTGTTCATGCCGATTTGTTTTGATCAAGATTCATTACTATTGTTTAAATATATCCTCCGATACAATACACATTAATGCACATCCCAGGATTTTAACACCGTATTATCGCGGTATATTGTCGATCATATCCAGTACATTTTTAAATTAAGATCTGTTTCAGTGTTTCAATAAAGCGGCTTATATAAGCCGATATAACTATATGGCTTGGACCGTTAAATACTTTTAAAACTGCAGAAAATTATTACCTTCAACATGCCTATTTGTTTTTATTATGATTCATTTCTACTGTTAAAATATATCTCACCGATACAATAGTACATTAATGCACATCCCAGAATTCATAACTACTATCGCATATTGTCTACTATCCGTGCACATTTTTTAAAAATTAAGATTCGTTTCCAGTGTTTCTAACAAAGCGGCTATATAACTCCACATATAACTATATGGCTTGGACCGTTAAATACTAGTAGAATCAGGTATCTTATCAACTTGTTCATGCTGATTTGTTTTGACTGGAAGATTCATTATTGTTTAAATATATCCTCCGATACAATAAGCACATTAATGCACATCCCAGAATTATAGTAATTGCATTATCGCGGTATATTGTCTACTTATCCGTGCACATTTTTTAAATTAAGATCTGTTTCTTAGTGTTTCATAGCCTGGCTTATATAAGCTGGATATAACTATATGGTTTGACCGTTAAATATCTGAAGAACTAAGGTTTATTATTACCTTCAACATGCCTATTTGTTTTGATCATGATTCATTTCCATTGTTTTAAATATCCTCCGATACAATAGCACATTAATGCACATCCCAGGATTTTAATGATTGTATTATCGCGGTATATTGTCTACTTATCGGAAAAAAAACACTTCTTTCCAAATTCGATTCTATTTTGGTGTTTCAATGAAGTGCTCGATGTGTTTACATAACTGTATGGATTGACCGTTCAATACTTGTGAACTGCGGTGTATTTATCAACGTACATGCCAATTTTGTTTTGGATCAAGATTCATATCTGTTAAATACATCCTCCGATACAATAGCACATAAACGAATATCTCAGGATTTTGCTGACGCTTATTGCTGTATATTGTCTACTTGTACGCACTGTTTTAAATTTGATTATATTTTGGTGTTTTAATGAAACGCTCGATATAAGCTCATAACTATATGGCTTGACCGTTAAATAGTAGAATTGCGGTATATTATCAACTTGTACATGCCAATATGTTTTGATCAAGACCATTATTATTGTTAAAATATATCCCCTGACATATTAGTATATTAATGCACATCCCAGGATATTAATAACGCATTATCGCGGTATATTGTCGACTTATCCGGTGCAAATTTCTTTTTAAAATTAAGATCTGTTTCCAGTGTTTCAATAAAGCGGTTTATATATAACTCCATATAACTATATGGCTTGACCGTTAAATAGTAGAACTGCGGTATCTTATCAACTTGTTCATGCCGATTTGTTTTGATCAAAGATTCATTACTATTGTTTTCTAAATATATCCCCTGGATAATAGCACATTAATGCACACACATCCCAGGATTTAATAATTGGTATTATCGCGGTATATTGTCGACTTATCCAAAAAAGTACATTTTTAAAAATTAAGATTCGTTTCAGTGTTTCAATAAAGGCTTATATAAGCCGATATAACTATATGGCTTGGACCGTTAAATACTTTTAAAACTGCAGGAAAATTATTACCTTCAACATGCCTATTTGCTTCCTTTATCATGATTCATTTCTATCAGTTAAATATATCCACCGGGATACACAGCAACATTAATGCATATCCCAGAATTATAATAATTGCATTATCGCGGTATATATTGTTCACTTATCCGTGCGCACATTTTTTTTTTGCAAATTAAGATTCGTTTCAGTGTTTCAATAAAGGCTTATATAACTCCATATAAACTTTCTATATTGACTGTTAAATACTAGTAGAACTGCGGTATTTTATCAATTGCCCATGCTGATTTGTTTTGACCAAGATTCACATTATTGCTTGAATATATCCTCCGACACAAAGAGTATTAATGCACATCCTAGAATTATAGTGTAATTGCATTATCGCGGCATATTATTCATTTATCCAAAAGTACATTTTTTAAATTAAGACCGTTTCTAGTGTTTCCTTAAATAAAACGGCTTATATAAGCCGATGGTAAACTATATGGTTTGACCGTTAAATACCGGAAGAACTAAGGCTTATTATTACCTTCACATGCCTATATTTGTTTTGATCATGATTCATTTCCATTGTTTAAAATATCCTCCGGATGGCCAGCACATTAATGCACATCCCAGGATTTACCGATTGTATTATCGCGGTATATTGTCTACTTCTATCGGTACACTTCTTCAAATTCGGATTCTATTTTGGTGTTTCAATGAAGTGCGCCTGATGTGCTCACATAACCGCAAGTGTGGGATTGACTGTTCAATACTTTCTAGAACCGCGGTGTATTATCAACGTGTGCGTTAATTTGTTTTGGATCAAGATTCATATCTGCTGTTAAAATACATCCCCTCCGACAATAGCACACAAATGAACATCTCAGGATTTTACGGACTGCTTTATTGCTGTATATTGTCTACTTGTACGTGCACAATTTGCTTTAAATTTCCACTATATTTTGGTGTTTTAAATGAAACGCCTGATATAAGCCCTCCATATAACTATATGGCTTGACCGTTAAATACTAGTAGAACTGCGGTATATTATCAACTTGTGCTACGCCAATATGTTTTGACCGGTGATTCATTACTATTGTTAAAATATATCCTGATACATGGTATATTAATGCACATCCCAGGGTTATTAATAATTGCATTATCGCGGCATGTCGACTTATCCAGGCAAATTTTAAAATTAAAGATTCGTTTCCAGTGTTTCAACAAAGTGTCATATAACTCCGCTATAACTATATGGTATTTGGACTGTTAAATACTAGTAGAACTGCGTATCTGACTAAATTCATGCTGATTTGTTTTGATCAAGATTCATTACTATTGTTTAAGATCCTCTGACATAATAGCACACAATGCATCCCAGATTAATTGCATTATCGCGGTATATCGTCGACTAATTCGTACATTTTTTAAAAATTAAGATCTGTTTCAGTAGCTCAATAAAGCGGCTTATATGGGGTTGGGATATAACTATATGGCTTGACCGTTAAATACTTTTAAAACTGCAAAAATTATTACCTTCAACATGCCTATTTGTTTTATCATGATTCATTTCACTGTTAAAATATATCCACTGATATTAACAGGGCATATTATATCGCAATGTCCTGGTGAATTGCATTATCGGTATATTGTCTACTATCCAGCACATTTTTAAATGACTGTTTCCAGTGTTTCAATAAAGGGCTTTATATAACTCCATATAATTATATGTGTGGCTTTGACCGTTAAATATCTGAAGAACTAAGGTCATTATTACCTTCAACATGTCGGTTTAGTTTTGATCATGATCATTTCTATTGTTTTAAAATATCCTCCGATAATAAAGGCATTAATGCACATCCCAGGATTTTAATGCATTGTATTATCGCAGGTCATTCACTATCGCACACTTCTTTCAAATTCGATTCTATTTTGGTGTTTCAATGAAGTGCTCGATGCCCATATTACTGTATGGATTGACCGTTCAATACTTCTAGAACTGCGGTGTATTATCAACTTGCAGCACAATTTGTTGATCAAGATTCATGTCCGTTGTTAAAATATATCCTCTCGATACAATAGCACATAAATGAACATCCTGTGATTTTACGGATTGCTTTATTGCTGTATATTGTCTACTTGTACAAAAAGCAATAACTAGTTTCAAATTGATCTACTAGAAAGAATGAACGCCTGAGAGAAGCCCATATAACTATATGGTTTAACGTTAAACAATGGGGAACTGCACATCATAACTTGTACATGCTGATTTGTTTTGATCAAGATTCACACATATTGTAATACATCCTCCCGATACAATAGCATATTAATAATATCCCAGATTTTAATTATTGCATTATCGCGGTATTTTGTCTACTTATCCGTGCAATACTTTTTAATTAAGATTCGTTTCTAGTGCTTGAATAAATTGTTTACATAGTCAATATAACTATATGGCTTGACCGTTAAATACTAGTAGAACTGCGTATCTTTATCAACTTGTACATGCCAGGACGGTTTTGATCGGCATTCATAACTATTGTTAAACCTATCTCCTGACAATAGCACGCCATCTGACTTACGATTGCATTATCGCGTATATTATCTTCATCCACACTTTTTTTTAGTTAAGACCTCATATCTGCTCAACAAACGACTTATATAAGCCCATATATAATTTTGAAAGGCTCGACCATTGGTAGATTTGGTGGTATATTATTAACTTGTACATACTCGATTTGTTTTGGATCAAGATTCATAACTATTGTTAAAATATAACCTCGATACAATAGCACATTAATGCACATCCCAGGATTTTAATAATTCAAAATATCGCAGTATATAGTCGATCATCTCGTGCACATTTTTAAAATTAAAATTCGTTTCCAGTGTTTCATTAAAGTGTTATAAGTAAGCCGATATAACTATATGGTCAATTCGTTAAATACTTTTAAAACTGCAGTAGTAATTATTACCTTCAACATGCTTATTTGTTTTTTTATCATGATTCACTTTACCGTTAAACATATCCACCCATACACAGCACATTAATGGCCATCCCAGAATTATAATAATTGCATTATCGCGGTATATTGTCTACTTCATCTGTGCACATTTTAAATTAAGATTCGTTTCAGGTCACAAGCGGCTTATATAACTCCATAACTATATGGCTTCTGACCGTTAAATACTAGTAGAATTGCGGTATCTATCAACTTGTTCATGCTGATTTGTTTTGACTGAAGATTCATTATTATTGTTTAAATATATCTCCGATACAATAGCACATTAATGCACATCCCAGAATTATAATAATTGCATTACCGCGGTATATTGTCTACTTATCCGTGCACATTTTTAAATTAAGATCTGTTTCTGGTGTTTCAATAAACGGCTGAGTATAAGCGATATATATTGACCGTTAAATATCTGAAGAACTAAGGTTTATTATTACCCTTCAAATATGCCTATTTGTTTGAGATCATGATTCATTTCTATTACTTTAAAACATCCTCCGATACAATAGCACATTAATGCACATCCCAGACTTAATATTGTATTATCGGCATATTGTTCACTTACTGGCAATAATTTCTTTTCAAACTTGATTCTATTTGGTGTTTCAATGAAGTGCCTTGATGTAAGCCCATATTATCAAGGACGACCGTTCAATACTTTAGAACTGGTGGTGTATTATCAATCTCCTGTATACATGCCAATTTGTTGACTAAGATTCATGTCCGTTGTTAAAATATATCCTCCGATACAATATAAATGAATATCCAGATTTTACGGATTGCTTTATTGCTGTATATTGTTCATCGGTGGCCGTACACCAGTTTCAAATTATCTTATTTTGGTGTTTTGCCGGAAACGTCGATATGTTTCATATAACTATATGGCTTGGACCGATAAATAACATTAGTAGAAACTGCGGTATATTATCAACTTGTAAATGCCGATGGTTGATCAAGATGCATTACTATTGTTAAAAGAGCATCCCCGATGTCTATGGCAGCACATTAGTCGCATATTCCAGATTCTAATTGCATTATCGCGGTATATTGTCTACTGACGTTAACACTTTTTATTAAGATTTCCTTTAGTGTTTCAATAAATGATTTATATGTTTCCAAGAATTATATGGCTTGGACCGTTAAATATTAGTAGAATCAAGTGTATCTTATCAACTTGTACATGCCGATTTGTTTTGATCAAGATTCATAACTATTGTTAAATATATCCCTGATACAATAGCACATTAATGTACATCCCAGGATTTGTACACTGTATTATCGCAGTGTGTGTATAGTCGACTTATCCGTGCACATTTTTTAAATTAAAATTGCTTCCAGTGTTTCCCCGTCAAAGGCTTATATAAGCCGATATAACTATATGTTTGGACCAAGTTAAATACTAGTAGAACTGCGTATCTTACTGTCCTTGTACATGCCGATTTGTTTTGATCAAGATCTACAACTATTGTTAAAACATATCCCCCGACAATAGCATTAATGCACATCCCATCTTAATGATTGCATTATTTCCGTTATATTCATTTAGATGTTCAGCATTATTTAATTAAGTTTCGTTTCTAGTATTTCAACAAACGGCTTATAAAGCCCACAGTAACCGGCATGGCTTGACCGTTAAATACTAGAACTGCGGCATTCTATCAACTTGTACATGATTGTTTTGGATCAAGATTCATAACTATTGTTAAAATATATCCCCGATAAATAGCCAATTAATGAATCCCGGATTTTAATGATTGCATTATCGGGATATTGTTATTAGACGAAACTTTTTTATGAAGATTCGTTTTGTGTTTCAATAAAACGACTTATATGTTTAAAATTTAAAGGGAGTTAAATACAGAAACTGCGGTATCTTATTAACGCATTCCGGGATTTGTATTACAAGATTAAATATTGTTAAAATATCCCCCGAAAAATTCACATTAATGAAATCCCAGGTTTTAAAATTGTTATCGCATAAAGTCGACTTATTCGTACATTTTTAAAAATTAAGATTCGTTTCCAGTGTTTCAATAAAATTTTAAACTATATAACTATAGGGGACCGTTAAATACTAGAAGAACTGGGTATCTAATTTTTGGATTTGTTTTGACAATTCAAACTATTTTAAAATATATCCCCGATACAAAACACATTAATGCACATCCATGGTTTTAATGGTTGATTATTTCGTTATATTGTCTACTTAGACGTTCCTTTTTTTAATAAGTTTCGTTTCTAGTGTTTAATAAAAGGTTTATATTTTATATAATATATGGCTTGACCAAATACAGTAGAACTGTGGATATTATCAATTTGTACATGATTTGTTTGATCAAGATTCTACTATTTTAAAAATTTCCCCGATAAATAATTTGCACATCCCCGATTTTAATTAGATTATCGGGAATATTGTCTACTTATCCTGCAAACTTTTATTAATTCAGATATTTTTGTTTTAAAATCATAAACGATATATTTATTTGGTTGACCGAAATACGAAAATGCTATATTTATTACCTTCAACAGCCTATTTGTTTTGATCATGATTCATTTCATTGTTAAAATATATCCCCGAAAAAACACATTAATCCCATACAGGTTTTAATGTTTTGATTTTGGGTATATTTCTTTAGACGTTCACCTTTTTAAATTAAGTTTTGTTTCGGTGTTTCTAAACGGCTTATAAAGCCGTATAACTATATGGGGGACCGTTTAATACTTGAAAATCATTATATTATTCTTTAAATTATTTTTTTGACAAGATTCATTATTTGTTAAAAATTCCCCCGAACAATTTAAATTAATGCACATCCCACGATTTTATTGATTGATTATCGATATTGTCTATAACGTTAACATTTTTTTTATTAAGATTCGTTTCTAGTGTTTCAATAAAAACGACTTTATAAGCCATATAATTATTGTTTAAAGGGTTAAATACTAGTAGAACTGGGTATCTTATCAACTTGTACATTCCATTTGTTTTGATCGTTTAATTTGTTAAAATATATCCGATACAATATCACATTAATATCCCAGGTTTTAATAATTGTTATCGCAGTATATTGACTTATCCGGCAATTTTTAAAATTAAGATTGTTTCCAGTTTTCAATAAAGGGCTTATAAACTCCATATAATATAAACCTTGACCGTTAAATAGAAGAACTGGGATTAATCAACTTTACATCCCGATTTGTTTTTGATCAAGATTATAACTATTGTTAAAATATATCCCCAACAATAGAATTATTAACATCCCACATTTTAATTATTGCATTTCGGAATATTTCAACTTATCCCAAAACTTTTATTAATTCAGATACGTTTCAGTGTTTAAAATGGCTTATAAAGCCGATATTTTATTTTTTGACCAAAATACTTAAGAACTGCTATATACTATTACCTTTCCAAATGCCATTTGTTTTGATAAGTTCATTTTATTTTAAAAATATATCCCCGATACAATACACATTTTTACATCCAGGTTTTAATAATTGATTATCTATTTTGTTATTATCCGGAATTTTTTTAAATTAAATTGTTTTTTTTTAATAAACGGCTTATAAAGCCGATATAACTATACGACGTTAAATATCAAAACTAGTTATATTATTACCCAAATGCCTATTTGTTTTGATCTGATTCATTTCATTGTTAAAAAACCCATAAATAGCAATTAATACCCTACCAGATTTTAATGTTTGCATTATTGCGGTATATTGTCTTTTAGACTTCACTTCTTTAAATTGTTTGTTTCTAGTGTTTAAACAACTTTATATAAGCCCATATAACAAACTTGACCTTAAATATATAGAACTGTGGTATCTTATCAACTTTTTCTGATTTGTTTGATCGATATTATATTGTTTAAATATATCCTCCGATACAATAGCAATTAACAAACCAGGATTTTAAGATTGCATAATCGCGGTTATTTCTATTATCGGTGCACACTTTTAAATTGATTCTATTTTGGTTATTAATAAATAAACCATATAACTGTGGATTGACCGTCAATATTGTAGAACTGGTTATAATTTTAACTTAACATGCCTATTTGTTTTGACTTGATTCATTTTTGTTTTAAAATACCTGATACAATAGCACATTAATGCAATCCCAGGTTTTAATGATTGTATTATCGGGTTATTGTCTACTTATTAAAACTTCTTCAAATTCGATTCTATTTTGGTTTTCAATGAAGTGTTTAAGCCAATATAACTAATGGATTGAGTTCAATATTTTAGAACTGCGGTGTATTATCAATTTCATGCTAATTTGTTTTGATCAAGATTCATATCCGTTTTAAAATATCCTCCGATACAATGAATAAATAAATCTCGGTTTTTGATTGTTTTATTTTGTATTTGTCTCTTGAGTGCACACAGTTTAAATTGATTCTTTTTGTTTTAATAAACTGTTTGAAAAGCCCATATAACTTTGGACCGTTAAACTGTAGAACTGCGGTATATTATCAATTTGTAATCCGATTTGTTTTGATCAAGATTCATTATATTATTATAATAATCTCCGATAAATAAAATTAATGCAATCCAGGATTTTAATAATTGATGATCGGGTATTTTGTCTACTTATCCGTGCACCTTTTTTAATTAAGATACTTTTTAGGAAAACGGCTTATAGAATCGATATATTTGTAGGTTGACGTAAAATACTTGTAAACTGGGTATATTATCAACTTGCATGATTTAATTTGATCAAGATTCATTTCTTTGTTAAATATTCCCCGACAAATAGATTTTTGAACATCCCAGGAGTTATTGATTACATTGTCGGGGAAAAAAGCTATTTATCCGTGAATTTTTTAATAAAGAAGTTTTTTTTTCAGAAACCATAGGTTATTTTGTTTCGAAGTAAAGACGTAAAACTGGGTATATTATCAACTTGTGGCGAGTTTTTGATCAAGATTCATTACTATTTTTAAAATATAACGAAAAAAGCACATTAATGCATCCCAGGATTTTAATAATTGCATTATCGGGTATATTGACTATAACCGGGACATTTTTAAATTAAGATTCGTTTCTAGTGTTTAATACAACTTTATATGGATATAATAAATTTGACGTTAAAATCTGAAGAACTAAGGTATATTATTTAAATAACATGCCATTTTTTTGACAAACTAACTATTTTAAAAATATATCCCCGAACAATAGCAATTGCAATCCCGGTTTTTAATGATTGATTATCGCGGGTATATTGTCTACTTGTCCGTACACTTTTTTTAGTTAAGATATGTTTCTAGTTTTAATAAAACGCTATTAAAGATATAACTAGATGGCTTGACCGTTAAATTGAAGAACTACGGTATTTAACCTTCAAATGCCTCTTTGTTTTACATGATTCGTTAAAAATATATCCCCGAAAATAGCACATTAATAAATCCCGGAAATGATTATATTTTGTTATATTGTCCTTTAGACGTTCAAATTTTATTTAATTAAGTTTGTTTCTATGTTTTAAAAAACCTTATATTATATAACTATTCTTTGACAAATACTAGTAGAACTGGGATATTATTATCTTGTACATACCGATTTGTTTTGATCAAGATTATAATATTGTTAAAATATTCCCCGATAAATAGCACAATAATGCACATCCCCGGGTTTTAATGTGATTAAATTTTATATTGTCACTTATCCGTAATTTTTTTAGAAGATTCGATCTAGTGTTTTCAATAAAACGCTTATATAAGCCCCATAAATTATTGGATGAAGTTTTAAATAGTGATTTCGGTTCTTATCAAACTTATACGCCGATTTGTTTTGATGAAGATTATAAATATTGTTAAAATATATCCCCCGAAACAATAGACAAAGCAAATTCCCATTTTAATGTTGCATTATGCGGTATATTGTCTACTTATCGGTACGTTGTTTAGGGTTTTTGT
>JAGSMT010001278.1:0-15220 GCA_029286875.1 Lamproptera curius | reverse complement strand
ATTATCAAAAATCCCAAGAAGCCATAGAATATGAAAGAGGATTTAGATGATTTCTAAAAATTTTTCTTCTCCTTTTTTTGATAAGGAAAAGCAGGAAGAAGGCGATATTTTTGCGCCGCGCTTTGATCAAAATGGCTTAATTACAGCCATTGCTTGCGACCATATAACCAATGAAGTTTTTAGGGCAATGAACAAAGAATCGTTGACCTTTTTGCCGGTTCCATTATTGGCCGCCCCATACTTTAAAAAAGGGAACTTCAGGCAAATGCCCTAAAAGAAATTTTTCGATTGGACGAGCACTTTGTTAAAGTTAAGGGAGGGTCAGACCAAATTCAAGGGAAGACAAAGTTTTTTACCGTAATTCAAGATAAAAACGGCAAAATCACTATTATTAAAGTTTTAATGAAAATACACAATGAAACTTGAGCATCTTTTGTTTTAAACTTGGCTCGTCAAACCACCTGCCTTACCTGGGAGTTCCACGGGGTAACACGTGAGCAATATGGTTTGCTGTTTATTAAACCTTTGGGGTTGCTATTCATTCTATTCGCATTTGAGTTTTGAGAAAAGAAGAAACTTTCGCTTCGTTCAACGGTCACAGCAATTTATTGCCCTATCGGGCGTAATCTCAACCCGTGAATTTGGTCCCACGCCGGGCTACCCACCAACTTCCCGATCCATTGCGCGCCAGGTCTGGCAAACTTGAAAAGAATGAAGGTAACACTTGGCGCGCGTCTTTAAGCGTTGGGGGAAACAACGTTTGGCTGAACAAACAACGAACCGGATTCCGCCTTTTCCGAAAAACCACACACCGCGCCGCAAAAGGGGAAAAACTTGGGTTTGGTTCGTCATCACCATAAGCAAAAGCGGGCGCGAGCTCACGGATAGGATCAGAGGCATTTATCGATTGAATGATCGGCGCCTAACATTGTTTCAAAGGAGATCCGAAAACCGCCACACTTTTCGGAAAACGCCTAAAACGCATCCATCCAACACCGGCCCAAGTCGTCGCAGGTCTGAGTTTCCACAGCGAGATCCCTTTGGCGAAGCGTCCGTTCTGGTTATCCATGAACGTAAAGCGATGAATTATCGCGGGTTTGGCCAACAAGACAGCGGATGAAACCTTTCGTTGCATGCTCCACAGGAAAGTTAAACCAAACCGCCAATCCATGACCTTTGATAATGATAAGACCTTTCCAAAAATGATCAACGGGGTTCAAACAAAACGTTCTTGATGCTTATGCCCCGGCGGCGGATAGAAAATGCCAATGGACGTTTAGACGATCGCGAAAGACGACCGACGCTGTATCCGATAAGGACATCGAAGAATTCATCCTGAACACAACGCCCGGAAAAAGCCTCGGCTTTAAAAACGCCATTTCAGTCCTTCCAAAAAACCTTGGAACCGATATCAAACATGCTTAAAATAAAACAATGTTGCACCCGCGTAATTACCCCTTAGGGCAAATATTGCTTCATTTGCGGGATAACGAACACTAAAAATTGTTTTTTTGAAAGTGTTGCGTTAACATTTGTTACGTTTAGTGATTTATTTTAGCTTCTACCACGCGGCGGCGGAATTGGAGACGCAGCGTTGAGGTCCTTGGGCAACCTGGAAGTTCGATCTTCTCGATCCAACCATTTTTTATCTTTAAATTTCGTGGTTATTTTATTGACCGATTGTTCGAATTTTCTCCCCTTTATTATATCTTTTAAACTTTGCCTCCTTCTTTTGATAAAAAAATAACGCATTTGCCAAAAAATACTTAAAAGAATTGGCTTATAAAATTGATAGTTTGGATGATATCCATTGGGTCGGACCATTAATTTAAAGAAAAAGAAATAAAAGCAAAATATATTTTATTATAAAGGGAGGAGAGGGAAGGGGTGGTATACCCATTTGAGTTTAGACGCAGAATTGAGTGTTTTGTGTCCTTCGGATATGGGCAAATTTTTGGAAATTTTGAATGTACTTGAAAATATTCATATTTTTGGGGATACACCTTTATTTGGGTTTCAAAAAATTTCATACCATTTGTTCAAATTAATAGGTCCTGACCCCGAAAAGTTATTTTTGCAAATATTATAATTAAAGGGTCTTGTATTTCGTTGAGATTTATTGAATTTAGACGCAATAGATTTAAGATGAGAAATTTTGATCGTTTTTTAGATCGTATTAAAATGCCTTTAATTTTTTTAAGTTTGAAAAGAGTTTTAAGATGGCGTCATTTGTGTTTAAATCGATAGGAAGTGGCGCTTTTGCCCAGGCTTTGGAAATCACCTCTGGGTCCACGTTGTGCACCTCAAAAACCAGTTTACGTGCCCCTGCCAGAAGCATGCCGAAATCATCCTTAATTAATGGACACCAGTACAAAAACGATGTTTGGCAAAGGAAACGAACCAGATTCCGGCATCTGTTAGAGGAGGATTTTAGTTGTCCATCCACCCTTTGATTTGCATTTTATTTTTTGGTCCCCTTTGCCCGTGTCCATGACGATGGACTGGAACGAGGGCTAATCCCATGATTGGGCATAGTATTCCATATCAGGCTCATGATAAAGTCAAATATTCGTCAAATATTCCTTTGCGCGACCAAACAAAACGTTTAAAGACTGTGTTCCATTAAAAAAAATATCGGGCCCGAGTAAATTAGTTTAAAGATTTAACCCCAAAACACCTTCTTAGAAGTCCGAAAAATGAAATTTCAAATCATAGAAACAATAAGAGAAAAAGATTAAAAGATTAAAAGATTAAGAAAGGATTAAGAGATTAAGAAAGAATTAAGAGATTAAGAGAAAAAGATTAGAGATTAAGAGATTAAGAGATTAAGAGATTAAGAGATTAAAGATTAAGAGATTATCACCAACGATTGAAGACCAAACCAAAAAAACGCCGCGTTGCAAAATCTGAAGTTTGATGTAAAGAAAGTTAAACTGGCAAGATCCAGTTCAGATAAAGGTTTTAGAAAGAGACCGCAGCCCGGAAATCGCTTCGGCAGGGCAAGCCACAACGGCCAAGGAACCCGAAAAATTGATTAAAAAATGATAATGGGGAAGAAAACAACAATATCGGTGGGCCATTGTTTTTTAAAAACCCAGCAATTTCTGCGACCAACATAATCATAGCCAGCAAGAGCCTTTCGCAATCTTGCGGCTTACCCCACCAAACGACCCGGCATTTTGGCGCAAAAGACGCGATAAGGTCACGTATAGGAATGTTTCGGTTCCTGGTCCAAAACAAGATAATTCCGCTTATGTTTGCTGGTTGGTTTAATTGGGAAATTTTAACAAAGGCATTGTAAAAATGTGTCGCAAATCGGCCAAAACAAGCGTTGAAGCTGTTTCAAGCGATAATGCAAAGCTCAGGATTATAACGGCGTAAAAGATTCAAACAAATAAGAATAGTTCCGCAACGCCTCATCCCGACCGTTGGGAAACCTGGATCAGCCAAGAAAAATGGCGATCAGGAAAATACGGCTTACGCAGACCGATGCCACCGATACCGTATCAAAAACAGAAAGGAGAAAGCCGCTCATAAATTTCTACTCGCAATCATTGATTGGCTTTATTACTTCCCACCGGGCTTCCCCGGCACCAGCCCGCGTGGCCTTTGGAAAAACTATCAGTGACGGATAACGCCGCAAAAGTTTAAGCCTAATCGCCGAAATTGCCCTCGTTAAAACCGCTCGAATTTTATCAACTATTTTTGGTTTGGTCACCGGGTTAAAATGCCCCAACATCCAAAAGTTTTCCAATTGATGAAAATCCATAAAGGTTGTTTTCAGCTGGTATATAATCTGGACCACAAAAGGTTGGTGCTTTTATCAAGAGGCTTCATCCACCAAAGACATAAGAAACAGCCAATATTTAAAGAGAAATGCAGGATTAACCGGGAAATTTATTAGCGGTCCTTTCTTGAAAGTCCAAACGTTCCGCCCAAACAAAATGCCTGTTTTTGGCCATTTTTTTAAGATCGAACTTTGTGTTGTTTGACGGACTTGTACGGTTTAAAACCATCCTGTCACGGGGCCGTCGTTAAAGATAAAGGTCAAATCAAACAGATCGCCAATAAAAACAACCGCATTTTCGATAAAACATTTTACTTGCCGCAGAAAATGCTTTTCCAGAAATTTTTCCCGGATAAAGACAAGCCAAACCAAATTGGCCATTGCACGTTACCAGCCAAATTATTTTTAATTGGTGATTAACGGATTGCAGGTCCCTCTTTAATCATCGCGCGATTTTATTGTACCGAAAATAATATATTTTCTTATTTTCACTGAATTAAAACATTGTTGAAAGATCAAATCACCAAAAAGAGAAGAAAAACCCCGATCGTTCTTTGACATTATCATGGAAAGTCAATAAAAACCTGAACTTAGAAGGCAATAAGGGCAACATCTGCTTAACCATGCGATATAAAAATCGCTTTGCAATTATGCATTCTTAAACCAACGATCATGCGTTTTTTAATATCAAAAAGTGATTCCATAGCATCAGTAGATATTAACCTTTAGCAATTAATCTGTATTTATTTTCTTTTCCAAAAAATCACAAAACGGTCGAGATGATCATTTTTTGCCTAACTGAAGCCTTTGTTTGCAGTCCCAGTTTTCTTCATGAAAAAATTAATTAACTTGACCGATATAGACAGATTGATGAGGTTAAAATGAAAAGGAAACAAAACAACGTCCCTTTTTGAACAGGACTTTACAAATTGGTTTTTGGGCAAACCAGATCCAGATGTTATTATTACTTTGTTCAAAACAAAACTAGAGGTAGATTCAACGGGGCAACAGTTTTATTTAGCATAGTTTGATACGGTTCCAAGGTTTTTCAAAGGACGAAATGGGTTTTTAAAGCCGAGGCATTTTCCCGGGTTCATTGTGACTGATATTTGATGTCCCTATCGGTCAGGGTCAAGGTCCCTTCTTGGCAGCATCGTTCAGGGTTTTTCCGGGAAGCGGTTTTGGAAAAAAACGCGCGAAAGGATTGAGGCCCGATCGATTCAATCAGATCGAAATGCGCTCTAACCTTATCACGTGAGGTCGCCAAGCTTTTTGCGCTTTTATACCGAACCAGAATTTCCAGAGTTTGTCCCTTTGGAGGCGCGGTAGATAAAACGATAGATTGTTTCAAAGGAAAAGGCGGTAATGCCAGTCTCGGTTTTTTTCAGCCAACCACGATTGTTTCAGGGACCAACCTTCTAAAAAGAGCACAACATAGGTTTAGCTTCTTTTTTTTTCTTGGCCAGACGCTGCCTTTGCTATAGCGATCATGGGATAGTTGGGGAGTAGCCACCCGAGCGAAGCGGGCCACGGAAAGTTCACGGCTGATGGGGGATTACGCCCAAGATGACGGGCAAAAATTGCTTTAATGACCATTGAACGAAGGAAAGGATTTCTTTCTCAAAACCAAACGAATAGAATGACAAGAACACCCGTTTAATAAACGAGAAAATATTGTCACAGTGTTACTGCGGTGAACCGCCTTTATTATCATTGAAAAATATTTGGGATAGTGTTGCAAAGAGTGATTAATTGACGGGATGTCGAAAATATTTAATTTAAATAGATTTTAATTTCCAGGTAGGATTTGCTTTTATTCCTACCCATCATATGTTGGTTTTATTCTTTACACCCGGCGGTTCATTAAAACGCTATGCGGTTTTAGCCGGTATTCTTGAAATGGCAATGAAAAGGTGGTTCCAAAACTGGTTCCATGCGCGGATTACTTCATGAAAATGGCAGGGTTTGGCTTCCATTCTGTTTCGCCCACCCGAAAATATCAATATAGATTAGAAATCGGAATGAACAATATTTTAGTAGGGATAAATACGTCTGTTCCCAACAAATTGCTGAAGAAGCGATCCAAATAGGTCTTGTAGCCGACTTGTCTGGTTATAGCGCTATGTTACGTGAACAGCGCTATGGCAGCAACCCGTGTCGATCTCTCGCTAAAAGATACGAATAAAGTTGATACTTATGTCGAAGTAAAAAACGTTCATTTTATGAGAAAAAAAGGTTTAGCAGAATTTCCAGACACAGTAACTTTGCGCGGCACTAAGCATTTACGCGAATTAGCTAAGATGGTAGAACAAGGCAAACGGGCGATCATGCTTTTTGTTATTCAACGAGAAGATTGCGACAAAATGTCAATTTGCGCCGATTTAGATCCTATTTATGGTGAAGAATTTCAACTTGCACGTAAAAAAGGGGTTGAGGCTTTTGCCATTGGGTGCAAAATAGATGTTGAAAAATTGTAGCTTATCGGTCTATCCCAATAATAGAATCGCCAATAATAGAGTTGATGGATAATTAATGATTTCCTATGTAGATTATAAAAGTACCAATTGAATATACGGGGCAGATCCGCATTTTTAAAGGTTTTGACGGCATGCGAGGCCTGCAATTTAGCAGCCGCCGCCTGATGCATTGATTGACTTTCATTAAACCGGCATTACTACCCAATCCATTGACGATTTTGGCTGCTTTTGGCGCCAAAGAAGGCGCACTACCAGCGGATCTTAACTATCGTGGTTTTACCCATTCATGCTGCACATCATTAAACCACGGTCTGTCACGGTATTCCAGGTGCTCGATATTAAAAGAAGCGTGATATTGTTAATGTTGATGTTACCTTTATTGTTGATGGTTGGCACGGCGATTCGAGCCGGATGTATCCGGTTGGAAAAATTAAGCGCGCGGCAGAACGCTTAATGGAAGTAACGCACGAATCTCTCATGCTTGCTATTGCGGCAGTAAAACCAGGCGCACGAACAGGTGCTATAGGGCATGCAATTCAAACCTATGCTGAAAGTCAGAGATGCTCAGTTGTACGTAGTTTTTGCGGTCATGGTGTTGGACAATTATTCAGATAACTCCATAGTTCTACGGTACAAGTGATGGTCCTGAACTGCGTGAAGGCATGATTTTTACGATTGAACCGATGATTAACCTTGCAAGGCTGATGTAAAATTTTAAAAGATGGCTGGACGCGTACCAATGACAAATTCAACTGCGCAATATGAGCACACAGTTGGGTTACCGCAGATGGTTGGAAATATTTAAGTATCGCCAGCCAACATGTTTTATATACCGCCACAAGGATTGAGTGAGACTTATAAATTATTTATCCTAAAGATCCCTTCCTGTTTATGATGGCGAAAACGGAAAGGATTTGAATTGTCAAAATATAAGTCATCTGATTACCAATAAGAGGTTTATGCAGCATGTAGGGGGATAACCATGTCGGATAAGAACAATAAAGGCAGTTTTCAGGAAGCTGATTTTTTTAGCCTTGTAGGTCAAATAGCACCGCAGGTAAAATTGAAAACCTACAAAAATACAAAATCGCGGGATACAAAAAAGGGTAAAACCAAGCAGCCAAAAGAGAAAATGCATTATGAAGGGCATAGGCAAAGGCTTCGACAACGTTTCATTGAAACAGATGGGCAAGCCCTAACTGACTATGAATTATTGGAACTCCTTTTATTCCGCTCGGTTCCTCGTGCAGACACAAAACCACCAGCCGCGCCTTCTTGCGAAATTTTTGGCACATTGGCAGATGTCGGTGCAGATATAAAACGCCTTACTGACGTAAAAGGGTGTGGTGAATCAATCGCGTTGGACCTTAAAATTATTGGCACGACAATCACAAAAGCCAATAGGGTGTATTAATAAACGCAATATTTTTTCATCTTGGGATAAGATTATAGATTATTGCACATCTGTCATGGCGCATGAAACTATTGAGCAATTTCGTATTTTATTTCTTGATAAAAAAAATGGTTTAATTGCTGACGAAATTCATCAAAGTGGAACGATTGATCATATCCCTGTCTATCCAAGAGAAGGATGAAGGGCTTAGAACTTGCTGCTGCGCATAACCTTGTCCACAATCACCCATCGGGAGATCCTACTCCCTCACGAGAGGATATTTCCATGACCATAAAACTGATGGCGGTTGCCAAAGGTTTAAATATAACCATAATAGACCATCTCATTATAGGAAGAAATGGTAGTCAGCCTAAATCCTTGATTCTCATATAAATAAAGCAACTCTATTGAAAAGCTGGCTTTCATTTCATGTATCAATTGGCTATGCTTACAAAATCAATATCCAAAATTGCCATAGAAAAATTATAGGATAGCTCACCTTCGTCATCATCAACATATACAACGCCAATGAATTCATCATCAATATAAACTTCGCATGAATCATCTTTACGCGGCCGAGGCTTAACACTAATCGCCGCATTACCGAATGTACGCTTAAAATATGCATCTAATTTTTAATTCTTCAGGCTTCATAAACCTCCTGTTAATATTTTATTGCATTTTAAAATGTCTATAGCAAATAAACAATCATATTAGCTACTACTTATTTTAAATCGAATTCCATTGTAATTATTATATAGGTTGGTATTTTTATGGTTAAAGATACTCGTAAATGAAACTTTATTCGATAGAAGTAAACAAAAACGCATAACACAATAATTATCAGTTATTAAATATATAAAATTGAATTACTTCCATTGATCATTGGAATATGTACTTTCACCTAAATATGAGCGAAGTCGATCAATAATTATTTCAATGATCACTTTTTAAGTAATAACACATCCGTTGCATTGATTTGCAAAATTAATTTACAAATTTTACTTACCTTTTTATAAAAAGGACGAAATTAGCCAAAATGAAAGCTATTAAAATTTTTCTGTTCAGTTACTAAAGCTTACAATCAAAAGGACATTTAAAAGGTTAAGCAACCTCCTAAGATATATAGCACCGAGCCTTTTAAAAATTATTTTTATTTCCTTATAATAAATGATGACAGCTCAACTAGGCAAGCATTTTGCATTATTTTTTACATAAGAAACGATTAGTTCAAAAGCTTTTATCACAGTAGCCTGTCTTACATTCCCTCGTCCTATATCGCCAAAATTTGTTTTAAATGCAACGGTTCAAATTGCTTTAACGCCACAGCAAGATGAACAAGACCAACGGGTTTTCATTGTCCCACCATCTGGTCCAGCAATACCAGTGACTGCAATACTAATATCCGCCCTGCTATGGAGCAAAGCGCCCTTTGCCATTGCAAGCGCAACCGGCTTTGAAACTGCACCATATTTTTCTAACAGACATTGATCTACACCGACCATGCTCATTTTGGCTTCATTTGAATAGGTAACAAAACCACAATCCACGACATATGATGAACCAGCAATATCGGTAAGTGCAGCCGCAATCATGCCACCAGTGCAAGATTCCCAATTGCTTGCCATAAAGCTTTGCCGGGCAACTTTAATACTTCGCGCAAGCTCATCAATACCTTGGCATCAACTGCGCCCCACCTGAAAAATTAGCTGTTGCATGTTGCAACCTTCACCACGACCGATAAAACCTAGTTTTTCATTTGTCGTTGCTTTTGACCGATATTCATCCTGGCGATGCCCAAATTTCGCAGGGATCGCATGATGAGGACGGACTTTTAGGTCGCGATTAAGGTAATATCAAAAGCAATACCCTCCCTTTTAACAAGAACCGCAGGCGAAAAAAATGATGCAGCCCACGCCATGGGATCAGATGGGGAAAAGGGACCAATCCCCGCCCTTGTCGCCAAACGCATCCAAGGGAAGCAACATCAGATCTGAGGGCCTGACAGCTTTATCAAAAGGAAATCCACCCCAAAGGTAAATGATCCCCCTTTTCAAATCAGGGACATCATAACCTTTCCACGTATATCGACATGCAACTTTCCTTTTTACCCTTGTTTTGGTAAAATTTGTTGGGGACCAAAATTTCCCGGGAATGATGAGAGCCCATCAAAATTTACCGAATATAAAAAGCCCAGCAAGAGCTGAGTCATCGGAAAAGATTGCCCTTTTGATGAGTTTTGAGGGGTTAAAAAATCAACGAAAAGGAAATTTGCGGGTCTGGCACCAAAAGGCCATCTGCAATTGTTGAATAAGATTATCATCATCCCTTTTTCAAAGATCGAACAGGAATTCAATGATAGTCCCGCTTCACCGAAAGATTTTTTGGAATATCGGGAGTTGACCCAATAGCGGGACGCAGCGCGTAATTGCCAAAACCGGTATATGATGAAAAACAAGACCACCAAAGTAGATATTTGCCTGAGCCCAATAAAACTAGTTTATACGCCCGGAATCGCGGTGTTTGCAAGATCTAAATTCTTTTGGAAACCAATAATTTGTCCCGGCAACAAATTCTAGGTTTTTATAATTGCACGTTTAAATTTTCATATTGCTTAGGTCCGATGCTACCAGCACGTTCTCCGCGACCGGCAGCAAGAATAATCGCTGCAACCGTTTTTGACATTGAAATAATAAAGCCTCATCTTTGAGAATATCAGCCTGCCATTTTGCAGCTTTCTTCAATTTGTTCAATGCCCAAATGACTTTAAACGGGACGCGAAACGAATGGTTTAGTGATAAAAACATCGAAAGTTTTAATGTTTTGATAGAGTTTATCAAACCACAACATTGACTAGGAATTAACAGATCATTTTCCAAAATTCCGCCAAGCAAAGTTCTTCAGTTACTTTGCAAATCCGCAACACTAATCTCTGGCCAGCGGAATTTCCCCGCCATTGGCCCCTTACCGTTTGAAAAACCCCTTCAACGAGAGGATGCAAAATTTAAAAAAAATAGTTCGGAAAAGCCTTAAATTTTGGACTTTTGTAAGCTTCACTTTATTGGGGACAATAATAATATCCGAATTGAAATTTTTTGTTTTGTGCGATTAGTTCCTTCCATTTGCCGACTTAGACCATTTCAAAGCAAAAGGCCTTTGACTGATATACGCCAGTTTATAATTATTCTAAAAAAAAGAAAGTGTTTTTAAATTAAATTTATACTGGTAAACAAAAATTAACAAAATCCAATCCAAAATTAAAACAAACAAATTTACCCCAACAAGAATCATAATTTAGATTATCTATTTAAATACAAAACTAAACTTAATTGGATTTAAAAACATCAAAGTTTACCCAAACTATTGCATTTTTCACTGTTCAAGAAAATAATAGCTAATAATCATAAACCATATTGCATATTTCGAGTAATAGGTTACCTAGGTGGAAATGCTTTAAAAGTACAAAATCAAAATCTTCCTAAAATTATGTTAGACTTTACTTAGTTATGAATATGACGTGAAGTCGATTAATTTTTTTCAATTTTATCAAATGACTTTGTTGCAATTTCACACAAAATGTTGCAATATTACCCCAAAATTTGGTTTTAAATTAATCTATTAATTTTTTTCAATTCAAACTTAGAAAAACGTTTTTAACACAAAATTATTGACCTTATTATTTTTTATTAGTAAAATGAATTTTAAAATAATATGATTCAATTTAAATTTCAAGATCCTTTAATTTAAAAGGTGACTTTCCCAATTTTGGTTAAAAATAATAAAAGCAAGGCCACCCAATGAAAGGTTTTAAAGCACCCAGATTGACTAAAGAAGAACGCCTTCAAGGAAAGGCTTTAAAAAGCGGCGGCAGCTTTTTCTCTAAAGTCCTTGGATTAACCGCGCAAACGTTTCTCATCCATTGATTGACGCCATCCCCTCCTGACCGTCCGTTCAAAAATTTAATTTTACCAATTGGGAGATTATTGTTTAATTTATATTCCGAGCTTTATCCCAATCATTAAAGCTTTTGGCGCCGGCGGTGCCGCGTTCGATAAGCGCCCATTGGTGCCGCCTTCCAGCTTTGGTTTTGGGATCATCGCACTTGTTCACCAAAGGGCGACCCTTTTGATGTAAAACACCCGCCAAAATTGTTATTCACGTTAATTTGCAAAGCCGAGAGGGACCAAAACCCCGCGCAAGGGTCCCATATGAGAGACAACAAGATAACCGCCAATTATTAAACTTAAACCAGTTGAATATAAACGACAATTGTCCTTGCAGGTAATCGGACGAAAATCTAGGGCTTTTTGCGAAGATAGATCAAATGCCAAAGTGATCAAGCCGAAGGTTTAGATTTACCCATTCCCCGCAAAGAATGGATTGAAGAAGCTCAAAGTGACAAGCCTGTTGCTTTTAGACCGGTAATAGATTATTTTGACAAAAAGCAAAATTCGATAATGCTTTGGTTTTGGGTTGTCGGGGTTGACCCGCGTGTTTTGGAGCGCCAACGAAGATAATACCAACCATCGGATATGGAAGCAAATCGCGTCACCATGCAAATTGCTTTTTTGGTTCTTTATTTCGCCTTTCCTCATCATGCTTTTTATGGATTTGGGCATAACGTGGCTGGGATAAGCCTGTTCTTCCCATCCGCCCTTTGATTGGGGGATGAGCGACAGGCAATATGAATTTCCGTGCCGTGGGCACGCGATGGCGTTGGTCTTATTAAAAACCTTTTACAAAGGGGGCTGAGCAAAAACCAACAAAATTTTTAATTTGGCAAAGATCAAATTGATGAGCGGCGGCCAAAAAGTTTATCGGGGGGTGCGTGGTGTTACGGGACACGCTGACATTACCATTATTAACAAGTTTGGGAGAAAGTTAACTAAAAGTTATTGACGGCCCACCCGGGTATGGAAAAGGCCGTGGGGCGCTTTCAGCAAAAATTCATCGCGAACAAATTTCTATTACCCATCGGGTCGGGCAGTGTTTACGTTCAAACCTGGAAGACAAAAACGAAGCGATTCCGGGGGGTAAAAATTATACATCGACCGATCGATGGCAAGAATCAGCTTGGCGATGTTGCCCGCCCCCCCGAAATTAAAACCCACTAACGCCAATCCAGCTTTCTGCCGAGCGAATACGCCGTCGTTACGGCAAAGTTACCCGGGGACCGGAAGTTTTGATCAAGGTTGAACAAAAGAAAGTTGGGATATTGGACGATGATGAATTGTCACCCGCGCATGCCCAAACCAGTTATGGCAACCAAGTTTACGTAAGCCTTGCGGGCTTAGTTTCCGTGAAGTTTCAGCCCCGGAAATTAAATTGAAACGGGATTTTGGCAAACCCCTATTGGGTTTGATAATCGCCTATCGGGGGCTTTGGAAAAAATGCCCAAAGGGGGGAAGGTTTCGGGACGCAGACATGGTATTTTCTGGGTTTTTTGATAAAATGGTGTATCAGGATATTATTGATAATGGAAAGGACCCAAAGATGATCGGAAACTTTTGGAACCTTAATGACAACACGGGGAAAAGGCACGGTCTTGGTTGCAATTGTGGAAAAAATCGAAGAACATGGTGGTTAATGGAATTGATGATGCACCCAGGATTTTATGATGGATTGGGAAATTCCTTTTATTTTTCCAAAATAGAAAATAATAAAAATAAGACATAGACATGTCTTCTAAAGAAAAGAAAATAATGGATTCGATATTTTTGAATGATGAAAAATGGAATGAGAACTGGCTGGTATTTTGAAGATGGGGGGAGAACATGGCGGATGATGCAGACGGATTGGCCAATGAACGCGTCCTCGCCTTATTTTTTTCTTGAATATGGTTGCGGGGCCGTCTTAGGCTTTTTTTTTGATGGATTAAGGACAATTCCAAACCCCCATCAAGATTTCTGGCCCAAATTGAAAACGGTTTCGAAAAACGTGGCGCTTTGATTTTACCGAAAAGTTCAAGGCGACCGAAAGTTTTACGCAGAAAGAGCCTTGAAACCCCAAAATTAAAGCGGAGTCGAACTACGCAAAAACGATACACCAGAACTCCTTTTTAGTTTTAACCAAACAGGTAAACCATTGAAAACGCCCCAACCTAGTCGCATCATGATAAAGGGACCTTCCCTCGGTAAAGAGATGGCAGCGCGGATGATCCATGCCCACGCGCCGGTCCCTTTGTCATTTAAATGCGGGCAATTACACCAGAGCGAGGAATTGAGCTTTTGGGAGAAATGGACGGTGGCGAACGCAAAATCGGTTTAGAAAAGTTGGGATTTTCCCGATGAAGTAGGTATGCCCGGCGAAACACAAAATAAAATTTTGCGTGTTCTAACCGAGCAAAAATTTGAGCGAGTGGGGGGAATAAACGGGTGGCGATGTGGGATTATTTCATCAACCGCACAAAACCTTGAAGGACTGATTGGGCCGATTTCCAAGATCTTTTTTCACCGTCGGTCGTCCCTTTGTCTGTTCCCTCATTATCACGCCACCGAGAGGATATCCCCCTTGTTGACTTTTTCGCCAAAGCCAGCCAAACGGGAACTGACCAGCAAGGAAGAGGGGGGTTTTTTAAACATAGTTCCGGTAATGTGCGGCAATTACGCAACAATGTAGAGCGGCTTCTGATTTTAACCCGCGATGATAATAATGATGAACCACCCGCTGAACCTTACCCCAGAAATTGGGACCCCACCCGAGTCCCGACCGATAAGACCCGGTATTATGGTTTTCCATTGCGTAAGGCGGAACATTTGAGGCAAACTTGTTCCAAAAAGTTTTGGCGGCAATATTTCACGCACAGCAGAATTTGTGGGGAACGCTCGGATTGCACGAAAAAAATTTAGGGTTTTTAAAAATGCGGGTTATTAGTGAGGGCGGGTTGGAGCCGAACGCTTGGCAGCAGAGCAAAACGATGGAAGTAATTGATATTTGCCCGACTTTTTTTCCAAAAAGAAATGTGGGCGGACTTTGTGGCCATTGTCATCCGATAGACCGGCCGGGGCGATGAAGCGGATAGCAATTGGGCACCTTCACGATGGATTAAATGGTTGCTGGTAGCTTCCATTCCCTTTTGCTGCCCGACAAAATTTGTTTCTTTCTTCAAAAGCCATCTTTGATCCGGGCACAAGATCTTTTTTTCGCGAGAAACCTTAAGATGTTGTTTTTCACCGAAATTGAAGTTGAAAATTATTTTACGGCGCCTTCGCCTGGGCTTTGATGTTTTTAAGTATTTGTGGAAAATTATTTTTCCATTGCGAGATAATTGTCCTTTGGTAAATACGCCACTACGGCAGTTAAAGTTTTCCCCGACCCAGCAAACTGTGTTAAAAACGCAATGGTAAATTATTCATTCCACGGATGATGAATTAAATGGGGATGTGGTTTATGCCGTTGCGAAAGGCAATGCCCACATGGGTTATTTATGAAGAACAAGAGGCGCGCCGCATAATTATTGCAGGTGGTGGCCATATTGGTCTTTATGTTGGGCACAAGAAAAGAAAAGCAGAACCATCCTGCCAAAGTCAAAATAATTGAATTTGATAAAGAACGCGCGTTACC